>PVKM010006633.1:0-43677 GCA_004027735.1 Carollia perspicillata
TATCTACAGAAATAATTAAGAACATTGTGAAATTCAAACTAGTTCTATATGAGGTTTCAAGAATTGGATCACATCAGTTTTCATGGTACTTGTTAGATCTCAAGTACTATTCTTTGTAATTCAAAAGTTCTGTAGTCCGAAACACAAAAGCTTCCAGGGTAGAGAAAGATGAGAGGTGCTATGATCTGAATGTGGCATCCTCACAAAATTCGTATGTTGCAATATAATCTCTGAAGGTGATGGCATTAGTGGGTGGGGCCTTTGGGAGGTGCTTAAGTCCTGAGACTGTATCCCTAATGAGGGGGATTAGTGCCTTAAGAAAGAGGCTCCAGAGAGGTCCCCAGCCCCTATCCCCTGCTGTGCCGTATGACAAAGAGAAGCCTGTGATCCAGAAGAGGATCCCATGTTGCCATCATGATCTCAGACTCCCAGCCTCCAGGACTGTGAGAAACGAATTCCTGTTGTTGATAAGCTACCCAGTCTGTGGTATTGTGTTATGACAGCTCGAACGGACTAAGACACAAGTGGGTTAGTTCATCTTTCGGGAATGAAAAGGCAGAGGCCAAGGAGAAAGCAAGTGGCTTGGCATACTAAAGAATTAATTCCTTCAGTCCTGGCTGGTGTGGCTCAGTGCAGTGAGTGCCCGCCTGTGAACCAAAGGGCTGCTTATTCGGTTCCCAGTCAGGGCACATGCCTGAGTTGAGGGAGAGGCAGCCACACATGAATGTCTCTCTCCCTCTCTCTCTCCCTCCCTTGCCCTCTCTCTAAAAATAAAATAAATAAAAATCTTTAAAAAAAGAATTAATTCCTCCAGATTCAGTTATTTACTAACCATGTGACTGGAAGATGACTCCTTTCCCCCACTCAGTTTCTTCATCTATAAGTGAGGCTAATCCATGGTTACAATTGTGAGAATTTAAAAATAAAATGCACGTGAAGGGTTTAGTGTTTTGTACAGAATAAGCACTTTATAAATGTTAGCCGTTGTTATTAATAATATGCTTAATACAGGGCATAACATTTAGAAATGATAGCTGTAATTATTATAGTGCTCCAAATATTTACTCTAACATGCTAATCCACGTCACTAAATTCTGCATTCCCATTTCCATGGCTATGTCCCTGGAATTTCCACATGGAAAGGACAAGAAATTCTGTAGTATATGGAAATGTCAGCTTATCAGTGCTACTCATAAGCTCTCCAGAAAATTGAACTCACTCAAAATGCCCTAACCTAATGCAATTTGTTAGCTACCAGCCTAAAAAGGCATTGATTCATCTCTGCAAGTGTTGGAATATAAATGGCAATCCTTAGAGATGCAATCATAAATTCTGCCAACCTTGGAACATATTTATAACTTGGAGAATCTGTATTTCAAATTAGACTCTTACATTTTAAGTGCTTAGTTTCATTTATACTTGACTATATGAAAGTTTTAACTCTTCTGTAAAATAGAGTAGAAAATAGATTCTCTGGGCATCTGATAGATCTAAATGAGAAAAGCGAAGAAAAACCAGAAAGTTCCCATAGTATATACAATAAGTGGAAATTCAAGGGAGTGGGTGTAGAAAAAAAACAAAGAACCACATGGAATTTTTTTAAATTGTTGTTCTATTACAGTTGTCCCAGTGTTTTCCCCATTGCTCTCCTCTGCCCTGGGCATCCTGCCCCCACCCCACACAGCCTTTTTAATAGGGACTTTTTAAGGGCTTTGGGTGAACTCACAGTAGGAAGGCCTAGTTGTACCACACAATCATCAGGAGACAACCCTCAAACTATAGGTGACACTTTCAGTAGACTTAACTACTACAACACTGGTCACAATATCTCCAGGTCAAACCTCTTATGCCGGAGGCTCCCAGGGGAGACGGAGCAGGGAAGACACTCTGACTCCCCAAGGTAGCTCAGGTGTTCTATGTGAATTCCTGTTTTACTGTCTTATAATGTGACATTTTAATTTTCTTAAAAAGTCAAAAATCTTCTAAGATTAGCTCCTATATGCTACACGTTGGGTAAAATATGCAAGAGATTATTTGGCTGGAGGAGGTAACAAAATTACCTCCAGGTGGAGGTAACAAAATGAAGGAATTGGTTAAGCCGTCTGATGGCCAGCGATGCTGAGTGTCCCTTCACGTGTCTCTGGGCCCTCTGTATGTCCTCCTTGGAGAAGTGTCTGTTCAGGACCTTGGCCCATTTTTAAATTGGGTTGTTTGTCTTTCTGGTGGTAAGTCATATGAGTTCTTTGTATATTTTAGAGATTAAACCCTTGTCTGATGAATCATTGGCAAATATATTCTCCCATACAGTCAGTTCCCTTTTCATTTTGATGATGGTTTCTTTAGCCATGCGGAAGCTTTTTAGTTTGATGTAGTCCCATTTCTTTATTTTTCTTTTATTTCCCTTGCCCTAGGAGATATATTGGCAAAAAATATTGCTATGTGGGATACCTGATATTTTCCTGTTTTCCTCTAGGAGTTTTATGGTGTCACATCTTACATTAAAGTCTTTTATCCATTTTGAGTTTATTCTGGTGTATGGTGTAAGTTGGTGGTCTAGTTTTATTTTTTTGCATGTACCAGTCTAGTTCTCCCCACACCATTTATTGAAGAAGGTGTCTTTACTCCATTGGATGCTCATGCCTCCTTTTACAAATTTGTTTAATATTTTGTTTATTTAGTTTTAGAGAGGGGAAGGGAGGGAGAAAGAGAGGGAGAGAAACATCAATGTGTGGTTGCCTCTTGAGCACCCCCTACCAGACACCTGACCTGCAACCCAGGCGTGTGCCCTGATGGGGAATTGAACCAGTGACCCTCTGGTTCACAGACTGGTTCTCAATCCACTGAGCCAGAACAGGCAGGGCAACCCTTTGTCAAATATTAATTGACCACAGAAACATGAGCTTATTTCTGGTCTCTCTATTCTGTTCCATTGTCCTATGTGTCTGTTTTTATGCCAGTGCCAGACTGTTCTGATACAGTGGCCTTGTAATATAGTTTGATATTGGGTATTGTGATCCCTCCTACTTTGTTCTTCTTCCTTATGATTGCTGAGGCTATTTGGGATTGTTTATGGCTCTATATAAATTTTTGAAATATTTTTTCTAGAACTCTGAAATATGCCATTGGTATTTTAATAAGAATTGCACTAAATCTATACATCATGAAACCAATTTTACTCAAACGATGTCTCAGCATGTCCAAATTCCAGCAGATTTTTCACATACCCTAACAAATTGATTTTAGAAATTCATGAGGTAAAATAAGGTGGAAAATAACCAGGCCAAATTTTTATGTTTAAGTTACTTTCAACTCTATCATGGCATAATTGAAGAACATGAAACTGCACATATTTAAAGTATGCAATTTGACCCACTTTGACATACATATATAACAATGAAATCATCACCAGAATCAGGATAACAAGCTTTCCCATCACTCCTGAAAGCTTACTTATGACCTTTGGTAAAGCTTCCCCACTTAGTCCCGTCCACAGGCAACCGCCGATCTCCCTTCTGTCACTATGGATAAGTTTAGATTTTTAGAAGTTTATTCACATGAAATCCTCAAGTATGTACTCTTTTCTGCCTGCCTTCTTTCACTCAGCATGATTTTGAAATTCATCCATATCATTATATATGGATATATATAGATATATATATATAGTTCTTTCCTTTTTATTACCGAGTAATGTTTCATTATGTAGATAAAACAGAATTAGTTTATTCATTTACCTGTTGATAAATATTAGAGTTGATTCCAGTTTAGGGCAATTACAAATAGAGCTGCTATGAATATTTGTGTACAAATATTTGTGTGGACATGCGCTTTTGTTTCTTTTGGGTAAATACCAAGGATTAAAAGTGCTGGGTCATATGGTAGATGTAAGTTTAACTCTTTAAAAACTGCCACCAGCAGTGTTGGAGAGTCCCAGCTGCTCCACATCCTTGTCAATACTTGGTAATATCAGATTAAAAAAATTTTTTAGTCATTCTAATGGGTGTGTGGTGGTATGGCATTGTATGTGCAGGCCATCGATGACTAACAATGTTAAACATCTTTTCATGTGCCTGTTGACTATCCATATATCTTCTTTTGTGATGTGACCATCAAAATCTTTTGATCTATTTTTTTCTTTCCTTTTTAAAAATTTTAAAAAGTTTTTAAAGTATTTCAACTACAATTTACATTTAATATAATTTTTATCAGTTTCAGGTGTACAGCATAGTGGCCAGACAAAAATACACTTTACAAGGTGTTCTCTCTGATATTTCCAGGCACACTGGCACCACACAGAGTTATTATGATGTTATTGACTCTATTCCCTATGCTGTACTTTACATCCCCATGACTATTTTGTAACCACCAATCTGTACTTTTCAATCTTTTTCCCTTTATCACCCAGACACCCAAACCCCCTCCCTTTGGTAACCATCAGTCTGTTCTCTGTATCTGAGTCTGTTTCTGTTTTGTTTGTTCATTTACATTGTTCTTTAGATTCCACATAGAAGTGAAGTTGTATGGTATTTGTCTTTCTCTGACATATTTCACTTAGCATAATACCTTCTAGGTTCATCTATGCTGTCACAAATGGTAAGATTTCATTCCTTTTTATGGCCAAGTCATACTGATTTGTATATGGGCACTGCCACGTTTTTATCCACTCATCTATTGATGGGCACTGGGGTTGCTTCTATGGCTTGGCTATTGTAAATAATGGTGCAGTTGACATAGGGGTGAGTATATTCTTTCAAATTAGTGTTTGGGTTTCTTCAGATACATACACTGAAGGGGAATCACTAGATCATAAGACAGTTCCACTTTTAATTTTTTGAGGTAACTCCATACTGTTTTCCACAGTGGCTGTACCAGTCTGCATTCCCACCAACAGTGCATGACAGTTCCCTTTTCTCCACACCTGTGGAAACACTGGGTTTTAATTTACATTTCTCTATTGATTAGTTACTTTGAGCATCTTTTCATGACTATCTGCACATCCTCTTTGGATAAATGTCTGTTTAGGTCCTTTGCCCATTTTTAATTGGATTGTTTTATTTGCGGGGGTGTTGGGTCGTGTGAGTTCTTTATAAATTTTGGGTATTAACCATTATCAGATGTATCATTGGCGAATATGTCCTCCCATTCAGTAGGTTGTCTTTTCATTTTGTTGATAGTTTTGTTTTCTGTGCACAAACTTTTTAGTTTACTGTAATCCCATTAGTTTATTTTTCTTTTGCTTCCTTTGCTGACAGAGAAATGACTGAGATTTTACTATGTTTTTCTTCCAAAAGTTTTATGCTTTCAAGTCTTACATTTAAGTCTTCATTCCTGTATATTATTGTATATAGTGTAAGAAGTTGGTCTACTTTCATTTCTTTGTATGTATCTACCTTACTTTCCCAATACCACTTATGGAATAGACTGCCTTTACCCTACCGTGTGTTCTTGCCTCTTCTGTCAAATATTATTTGATGATACAGGATGGGTTTATGTCAGGGCTCTCCATGTTGTTCCACTTGTTCCATTTTCTTACTAGGTTATTTGTTTTCTTATTTGGGGGTTGATAATGTTATTTAAATATATAGAGCAAATCTTTTTATCTGATATATACAAACATTTTCTTTCAGTATTTGTCTTTTGTCTTCATTCTATTTTATTTTACCCTTTTTTAT
The DNA here is from genome assembly GCA_004027735.1 of Carollia perspicillata. Lineage (NCBI taxonomy): Eukaryota > Metazoa > Chordata > Mammalia > Chiroptera > Phyllostomidae > Carollia > Carollia perspicillata. The sequence continues at coordinate 5,670 of PVKM010006633.1, forward strand.
TTTATTTACTTTTAAGAAAATATTCTTATTATGCATAAAAGACTTACTGCATTTTTTTCATTACCATTTAGTTGCCTATCCACCTGCCTCCCACAATCAGCACACTGTTGTCCATGTCCATGAGTCCTTTCTCCATTTCACTCAATCCCTCTACCTCCTGACATGCCCCCACCCCAAACCAGTAGCTGTCATCCTGCTCTCCATCTATGAGTCTTATGAAAAACAAAATATTTTTATTTTGGTCAAGTCCAATTTATTCTTTTTTCAATTATGGTTTATAATTTTTGGATTCAATCTAAAGGAACTTTGCTTACTCTAAGGTCACAAAGATTTTCTCCTATGTTTTCTTCTAGAAGTTTTATAGTTTTAGGTTTTAGGTGTAGGTTTATGATGTACTTTGATTTAATTTTGCACACAGAATAAGGTAAAGATCAATGTTCATTTTTCCCCATAAAGATGACATACACAATTGGTTGAATGGGCATTTGTTTCTCCATCAAATTGTCCTGGTATCTTTGTCAAATATCAGTGATCATACATACATGTAGATCTAGTTCTATACCCATTTTACTCATCTATATATCAATATTTTCAGCGAGACAACAATGTCTTTATTATTACAACTTTATAATATGTCCCTAAATCTGGTAGGACAAGTCTTCCAACTTTGATTATCCTTTTAAAAATTGCTTTATTATAATAAATAAAAACTAAGATAAATAAAAGAAAAATTGCTCTATTTATTCAGGTCTTATGCATTTAGAATCAGTTTGTCTATTTCCACAAAAACAAGATGCTGGATTGATTACATTAAGTCTATACACCAATTTGGTTAGAATTACATATTGAGTTTTCTGGTGCATGAACATGGTTCCACTTATTAGATGTTTTCTAGTTTTCAGTGTTTAGATATTAGACTTTTTGGTAGGTTTATTCCTAGGAATAAATTCCTACTGTAAATGATATTTTTAATTTTGTTTTTCCAATTGTTTTCAGATAATGCGTAGAATACAATTGATTTTTTGTATATTAACCTTGTATCTTAAGACCTTAATAAATTCATTTATTAGTTCTAATTCTAATAATTAGAATTAGATTCTAGTTATTAGAATTCACTAGGATTTTCATAACAATCGTATCTGCAGATAGGGATAGTTTTAAATCTTTCTTTCTGACCTTTATGCATTTTCTGTCATTTTATTGCCCTAATTCACTGGATAAGACATATAAAACTATGTTTTATAGAAATAACGAAAGTGGGTACTCTTGCATTTCTGATCTCAAAGGGAATCTTTCAACACTTAAGTATGACAGTGACTGTAATTTGTTTGTTTTTATATAGATGCTCTTATCCATGTGAGGTAAGTCCCTACTATTCCTAGTTTGCTGAACATTTTTTTAACTTTGAATGATGTTGAATTTTGTCAAGTATACGAACATCATTAACATTATCATATGGTTTTCTTTTAACCATCTGAGAAATTTCCAAAATTTGTGACTTCATTTGCATTAGTATCTGTCTACTTTTATAAAAAAATTATTTATCTTTAAAGGGGAAGGGAAGGAGAGGGGGAGAGAAATATCAATGTATGGTTGCCTCTCGTGCATCCCCCACTGGGAACTGGCCTGCAACCCAGGCATGTGCTCTGACTGGGAATTGAACCACAGTTGTTTGGTTCACAGGCCCGCGCTCAATCCACTGAGCCACACCAGCCGGGGCCCTGTATCTGTCTACTTTTAATGGAGACTATCCTATTCATCTTTGGATCCCTAAACCTGGCACTTTGGCACTTTGTGTGCATGAACAATACATGTTTGTTGATGACTGAACAAGTGAATTAATGACTCTAGCCATCAAGTATGTGTGTCCTTATATTTCTGTTTGGTAAGGATAAAATCTTCCTATATAAATAGTGATAACTCAGTAACCTGTGTGACAAACATAAATTTGGGATAAGGCACTATTTTTATTTCTCATATAAAGTCCAATAGATATGTATGGGCTGTGGAGGGTAGGTGACAGAGGGGAGGGCTCTGCTCCTCAAATAATTCAAGAACTCAAGTTGATAGAAGCTTTGCTAACTTGAACATGTAACATTTAATACAATCCTATACAAGAAAATATAGCAAGCCAAAGAGCTGGGGGAAGGAGTAAAGCATGTCATAGACTGTCTTTACATGTACTATAGTTATTTTTTGTCCAAAAATTTCACTGGCCGAAACTCTGTGCATACTCCCACATAGATGTAAGGGAGGCTGGGAATATAGTCTCCATTCCTGTAGCTGTTTCCCAGCAGTAAAACTACAGTAGAGAAGAGGAGCATGAATTGTTAGTGGCTAGCTAATTATCTTTGCCTTAAAAAGGAAAAGAAAGTTGTATTTATTAAGCACCCATTCTAGGTCAGGTCCTGGACTACACAGATGCTATACTACCTTTGGTTGGTGATAAGGTAGCATTTCTCAAACTATGTCCAGCAGAGAAGTGAAGTCCTGCCCATTGATAATTTTTTGGGGAAAAGGGATTTTATGGCCAAAATAAGCTGGGGAAATGTTAGTTTGAATATATTTAAGCCAGTTCTTTTCTGCAGGACTTCTCAGAGCCTTTAATATATTGATAAACATTTTGACTCTCCAAGGATGCAAGAACATAAAGCATTTCCAAACCTTATTTGGTAGCAAATTATGTATGAATATTCTAGGACTGGGTTTGAGAAATCTTAGGGCAGTCGATATTTAATGACAGCAATTAGGTAAAAAGTTATATTTTTCAAGATACTTAATCATCACTCATTCCACTTATATTTATAAATAAGATCTAATAATGCTATCTGGAAATGAAATTGCTTTCCACGAAGTCAGCTAGGGTGTGCCTGGGACATGGGGAAACAGCTCTGGCCAAGGGAAGGGTTGTATCCCCAGCGCTCGGGGGGAGCCATCATCAGGCTTGGGGCTATGGAGTTATGAATGTCTTGCCTATGGGCAATATCAGATTTGAATATGAACTGTAGGCCAGAATCTATATTCTGTCTTCCTGGAGAGAAAAAAAAAACAAGCATTCCCAACCGTAATTCATCACTGGGATCTCTGCTTAATTTCTCCCTTTAATATTCTTTGGACCACAAAATATCCATCATGATTTTCTTCATTAACAAGAAGCATGGCTTTGTTAAACATAGAGATGCTGTTCTCAGACATGATTCATTTCTCTCTTCAAGTGACTAATCATTACTCCAAGTTTGGGTAGCTACTGTTAGTAAAAATATGAGCATGCTGTCGCAATTTCAGAATTCACATATAAAAAGTGCTTCAGGGTGGTGAGTTGGTGGAAGGGAGAAGAAAGAGTACTTGAAATTGTGTTTGCCTAGCACATTTTATTAGATTGGGAGAAAACACCCATTACTGATAGTGATGAATGGGAATCGAGGAGGATGAGAGAGGCCACACTGGGGCAGGCGCGAGGCCTAAAGCACTCCTGTGTCTTTCTGAGTGGCCATGTTTAGTATGTAAACTACACGAAGGAGATGGACAGAGAGAAGGAAAGAGATGCAGAGGGGCGATGGGGGTGAGAGCATAGGCTAGAGAGAGAAAGGAGAATAAATCACTATTTTTTATCAAGTTTGTGAGGAGTCAGAAATGGCTTTGAAGGTCACCTTGTCCAATTTCTTTTAAAAGAGCCCCTATCTTTCATTAATCTTCATTCAGTTTCTGGTCATTGGCTTCTAGTGACAGGGTGCTTATGCAGTTCTCAAAGTAGCTCATTCGATTTTCAAACAACTCTAATTGCTAGAGGGACCTTTCTTATATTTGTTTAGATATCTCTCTTTGGTGCTTATTCCATTTATTGGTTCTCATTCTGTTCCCCTCCTCACCTCCTAAATGCTATAAAAAAATCTTCAAAGTGACTGTCTTAAATATTTAAAAATAGTATGGACTCACTAAGTGTTCTCTTTTTCTTCTCCAAATATGATCCACGGATATGAAGATTTGAAAAAATTCCTGCATTCTTGTCAGTCTCCTGTGAATACATGTGAGGTAGTCAATGCTGTTCTTGAAAACTCAGTATGAAGAAGTTATAATAAATGTAGTATATACAACGAATGCTGGTGCATCTAGAGATAGCACTTTAGAGAACTAGGATATTTAGAGATTTGGTAACATTAGCCTCCCCTAAGGGGGAAAATGACCAGATCTTTGTATATCGGAGTACACCACGTGGAGCCAGCAACACCACTAGACTTGCGGGCTCACGAAATGTCTTGGCCGTATAGTCTCAGCCCTGTGGGGCACACCCTCACCGTGCTTCTACTCAAGCCCCTACAGGTGGTGTTCTTTGCTTAAGATCCCATGCCGCTCCTCCTCATCGGACAATGGCGTTCCTCAGGGGTCTTAGCAGGAAAAGATTCTGATGCCCCATACACATCGGCTCCAATGCCTTATAGAGTGTATGTGTGTGTGTGTGTGTGTGTGTGTGTGTGTGTGTGTGAGAGAGAGAGAGAGAGACAGAGAGAGAGAGAGACAGAGAGAGACAGAGAGAGAGAGAAATGAACTTATTATTACTTTCCCATAAAAATTTGCTTTGGATCCAGGTATGAAGAAACTACTTGTTTCTCTGAACAAACAAATATGTAATTTTAAAATGGATCGACAGTAAGAAATTTACATTTAGTTGACAGTTTAGAGCCCATTTCATGGTCCAGATTTTATAATCACATAAGCCTTTATAGCCTACATGAATTTATACTTACCTGCCACCTTGACAGGCTTATTATTCTCTTTGCCAAATGTTTGATTTTTTAAAGTTGTGGTGTCTTGTTGAGAGTCTGACACACTGCCCTACATATCCTGCACAGAATGAGACAGGCCATAATTAAATAACCAACTAAACACATTTTATGATATTTTGGGGAAAGACAATATATATCTTGCTACCAACATTTTAAAAATTAAAAGAAAACTACTATAAAGATTTTGTAGCTTAACTTAGGAGTACAACAAAAAATAAATGGCCCGATATCCCAAGAAAAGGATGTGGTCAGTAAGCCAGAAAACAACTGGATTCTACTCCTACTTTTGAAAGCGCAGTTTTCTCTTAGACACTTTGCTTATAGAAATAATATCTACCATACACTGGAAAGGAAGATGAATAGATGTGACAGAACCGGCAGGAAAAAACATCTGGTAATCTTTCAGCATCTGATAATAAGAGAAAGAAGACAGAAAAATAAAAGACAAGGGAAGGGAGAGGAGAAAACAGAAAAATAGAAAAACACTATTTCAGTGAAATGAACAAACCAAAGCTAGTTCTGCTGGTGACTCAACCATAACTTCGCTTTATGCACATGTCATTTGTGGTGCGGTTGGCAACTGTCTGCACTGCCACAGAGTAAAACCACAGCAGGATGTGAAAATTCCTTTATGATGATGTTTCTTATTATTTGCTTCTTTATTATTTCTAGCTTTTCTAGCTCTTCAAAGTTGGACATCACTATAAAAAAGACACAAATGGGCCTTGGAAGGGAGTGTGTTGTACTGATGGAGAATTATGCCAGTGCTCTCCACAAGCCACTCAGCCCGGTGGGTGCTGCAAATTCAAGTGAAATACGGGCATTTTCCAACCCAATTACCTTTTCTTTTTTCCATTTTGAAAAGCGTTAGGTTTTAGGAACCCTCCTCACTCTCTCGCATTATGTTTTACACCTGATGAGTGATAAGGAAAGTTGATGAGTGAGTGTCTATTGTAAAACATTTCTCGAGTCCAAGTGCAATTGACAGCCTCTTTAACAGGCAGAAAAGAAATTAGTAAGTGTTTCTATTCAGAATTCAATACACAAATGTAACTGAATGGTTTTGTCTTAAAATAATTGACCAGTTTACACATCTTTGATCCCAGTAGCATTATCACGACTTTTATAAGGAGACATTAACATCCTAACCTACTGTACCTTTAGTTTGCTCTCTTTTAATCTTTCTATTTTGTGTAAATAGATGGCGAAGCACAGATGGCTAAATACTAAATGAACGCACAGGAATACGCAAAATGAAGATGTCAGCAGGCAGAGCTCGAACTGGCCGTCTTCTACTCCAGACTGCTGATTGCTGTGGGGAGACTTCAAGATGATTTTGCTGATGCCACTTCACGAGGAAGCCCTGCACAGTGGAACGTAGTGGAAACTTGGCCTTCATTAGGCAAATTCAAGCTGTGTAGACTATCAATCTGAATTTTCTGAACCATTTCTCTTGACATCAAAGTTCTTCCACAGTTGCTTGAATCATCCTTTTGATTTGGCTTCAGCTCCCCTTTATAGACTATGATTTTTTTTAAAAAATTGAATCTTTCCAAACTCTAAAGGTATAAAATTTCTTTTTATTGTGATTAATATTTGAATAAAATAATTCTTATCATTTAACTCTGAAATCTAGTCATTTATATTTTTTGTTTAAGAAACCATTTATGCATTGAAATATACTAAGTACTTTTAGAACATATTGCTTTGGTAAAATTTGGCTAATTTTTCTAGGGACAGCAAATTAAATGGGTCAAAAATATATAAATGACAGTTATAATTGATATTTTAAAATCGACTGAAAATGTATAGAATGCTTGGTACAGAGAAGTATTTATTCAAACTGGAACATAAGTAAGCAATCATTTTAAGAGGAATGTGCTTTCATCATTCCCCTTTGGAGACAGAACCGATGCAAAGTCATGTCTTTGAACAATAAAACCTCAATTTGTTTCCTGTTGCTGCTGTAGCAAATTACCACAAACTTAAAACCATACAACCGTATTATTATCTTGCACTTCTGGAGTTCAGGAGTCCAAGGCGGCTTTCACTGGGCTAAAATCAAGATACCCGCCGGCCTGTGTTCCATCTGGAAGCTCTAAGGGAGAATGTTTCCTTGCCTTTTCCAGCTGTATAAGTCAAGTACATTCTTTAGCTCACGGCTCCTTCCTCCATCTCAAAGCAGCTGCATAATATCTGCAAACCTCTCTCTCTCTCTTTCTCCCTTTTTCCTTCTCTTCCCCATCCACCCTCCCTCTTTCTTCTCCTTTTCTCTCACCTCTAGTCTCTGTCCTCACACCTCCTTCTCCGATTGTTCTACCCCCTTCTTCCATCTTTTAAGGACTCTTGTTATTACACTGGACCCACCTGGACAATCCAGGATAATCTTCCCATCTGAAAACCTTAAGGTGATCACATGTGCAAAGTCCCTTTGCTGTGTAAGACAACACATTCACAAGTTCTGGGAATTATGTGTGAACATCTCTGGGGGGCACATATTCCATTCACTGCAGCCACTACATTAATTGGAATCCCAATGTCACTGAGCCAAGAGGGCAGAACCAAGACAAGACTCAGGTCTGCTGTTTGGTCACATGACTCTTATTTGTCATCACATCATGAGGTGCAGGTCGCAAGGACAGCCATGGCAAAGGGAAATACTTAGAAAGAAACACCTACTCGAAGCCCACACTGGTGTCGCCATCTGGCTTGGTAAATAATTGGCGAGTGAAGAAATAACTGCTAAATGGTGGCTCATTCTACTTAGTCTATCAAACATTCAGAATATAAGCCACATACTGACTAATATTTTGATGTGAACTATAGGCACAACAAAGGGGTCTGTGGCATTTTCCCTGCTCTCAAGAAGCTTAACACCACACTGCAGAGACAGTTTCCCCTTGCACAAAACCACTAAACAACTGCCAAACTGTGTTTAGGGGTTTGCTGTCCCTACTGTAAAAATAGATGACAGAAGGCAAACTTGAAGAACCAGTGGGGTCCATAATGCTCAGATGGACAGTGGAGTCTTAGGAATGCCTGTTCAACAAAGAGACAAGAAAACACAAGTGCAGCGTCCACAAGAAATAATTAAGTAAAAAAAAAAATTGTGGCAAATACACAGACTGTGAAACAGATTAGAGAAGTAAACAGATTCAATATTTCATTTGTCCAACAAATACCTATTTATTGAGGATCTATTATGTGCCAGGTGCCCACAACAAAATATGGAAAAGCTTATTGCCTGTATATAGCTTGTATTCATACTGTGACATTTGACCTTCTTGCAAATGCATTTTTTGCTTACAATTTAAAATTAGGTAGAGGAAGACTGTCCCAATTATTATACTGCAAAAAGTGTTACCATTTTAGGATCAGGCCTATATCCGCTAGAATTGAGAGAGACAGAGAGAGACAGAGAGAGAGAGAGAAGATGATTTGAACAAGAGCCCAGACCTCAGAGGTATCGTGTTCTGCAGGGGCTGTCTCCCCTTGAATTTATGGAGTCTGTCACTTAAATATGCACTTTCTGATACTAAATATAAAGCTGATAATCTTGCTGGATCTCTTAGAGTCTCTGCAGCTAAACTGGGAAGGCCAGAGGGGTAAGGCTCTGGGTTGCAGTGTCTCAGATGTCAAATGAATATGAAATTATGCCACTTTTATCTTCAAATGAAATGAGTCCACCAAATAAGATCATTGAAATGAAGAGAGCCGGTAACGGCCTCAACAGTCAAAACAGCTTCCTAACTGCAAAGGCCCTGATGAGGATGGTATTTTATCCTCTTTAGAAAAATTGGGTTTCTTAGGAAAAGGAGTGTAATAGTGTGAGGTATACTTTGGACAATTCAATTAAATACATTTATGGAAGAAGGAAAGTAGGCCTTAGCTAAGAGAAGACAAAGAGGTATATAGAAAGTGCAGAAAGTAAAAACTGATAGGAACACCCACCAAATTTGCAAAGAACAGAAAAATCATTTAATTTGTAGCTCTCATACATTGTTATTATTTGGGACTTTATACTATTAATTAAGAATTAATTTGATAATTATGCAGTTTTCTCCATAAATTCAATGGCCTAAATTGGTTATTTTGACATAAATATTAGAATTATAGTGGTTGCAGAAAGGGTATGTTTTTTCTTTTGGTGGAGCTATATTTTGAAAGACAGGTAAAATTTAATTTTAGCAAATATGACTAAAGTAAAATCCTATTTATGCAAGACCATAATAATGGGGAATTAAACTGTATAAAAGACTCGAGCTTTCTGAAAATGAAATACAAAAGTCTTTGGAAATGGATTATATAATTCCATACCTTTATCAATAAGGAATACTACATCTACTTTAACATTTCCGGGGAGATGTGTGGTGTTATCATTGTCAAATCCTATGTGGGACTCATAGATGTTGAAGAGGATCTTATACCCTAAGATAATTGATTCTGTAATACAATTCCTTTAAACTTTTCTTTTTTGTTTCCCCCCTGTGTTGTAGTCCTGCTTTTTCTACTACCTAAACTTCTTATGCTTCTAATGTACTATTGTTTTATAAATACAAATGTTTGCATCAAAGTCAGAGATTGGCTCCAAATCCCCACGAGGAATATAATATATAATGCGTGGGCATAACACCAGTTATTTCTGATTTAAGGTGGTCCAGAAGCTATAGTCACTTCTTGTTCTGTGAACTCTGTATCAAGTAACAGAGGATGTTATTTACTTAGGAAATTATTTGTCGATAAAGTGTCTCCAAACTTTGCCAATAGTCCACATCTGGAGTAAAGGTAGATATGATATAATTCAGTGAAAGAATTCTGTCATTTTCTTAGAAATTGTAGGTAATGCAATTTTACATTTAATGGAATATAGTTTAAAAAGTAACAAGCATGCAGAATATTGTTGGCATTTCTACTGTGGAAAGCACTTTATTAGAGCCTAGAGCCTAGAGCCAGTGGTCTAGACTATGTTTTCTGTAAGCTGGTGATTGTTAGTGAGGGGCCCAAACAGAATCGCCAACAGGACAGGCTTCGTGGATGCACAACCTCTGCAGAGACACACGGCCCTGCACTTAGAGAGCCTCCACAATTTGGTTTAATGCTCTGCTATTGTGGACTTGACTTTCACAAACACTTTATATTTGAAGTTGTGTTCTGTAAATCAGGTTCTATGGAACAACGGGTCACATGTCATGTGTGTCTACTGTCATCCTTTGTACCCCCATTTGCTTATAGTGTCTGTGATGCCCCATGAGCAAAGACTTCTGGTGGAGTTCATGGGTATTCAGTGAGACTCAAAGTGAACATTATTAGGGAGATGTATTTAAACAAAATACTCTCCCAACCCAGAAAATATCTCCACAAAGGCAGAGGAAAGAAAAAGAACATAATTTTTTCTTGAATAAGCATTCAACCTGAATGTAATACACATCACAGGCAATCCACTAAAGAGATTGCAGACAGAAAGCTATCTCGCCCTTTTTGTACAGCCAATAAGAGACAGCCCACTGCATACATGTTCTCAAGAAAACACTAACTAGTCCTCCAGTAAGAGGCCTTTACAGCTCCACTGGTTACATATAGTTCATTCTAAATTCACCCATTAATTGGGATGACCATCTGTGTTAGGTAAGTGACTTCATCCAAAGAAAAATAAACTCCTATCTTTACCACAGGAGGTAGTTTGGGAGCAGGGCGCTGGCAGTTAAGCTCCTGACCTCCCCCAGAAACTGGAACCTAGCGGCTCTGTCTTCACTGATGATGATCACATTTCAAAGAGATGGTGCTCAAGTCTTTGAAAAGACATTCCTGGGTCATACATAAAGCTTAAAAAAAAACAAACTTATTTAGCTTTTAGAAGATATATATATTTCAGGGAGGCAGGGAGAACCTACAACGACAAGCTTTCTAAAGTAAATGCTCTAAGAAGAGAGAGGGTGGGGTGTCTTATTTTCAACAGGGAGAACTAGGCTCGTGTTTCTAATTCGTCTTTGCCCTTACAGAGGACTGAGTGTGGTGAGAAGGGACGGGCTGCTGATGGTCCCCCTCTGCCAGGCTTCCTCTTCATCCCCAGACTTGTTTCAAACGCACCAAGAAAAACTGTAGATTGAAAGAGAATCACAGGAACCAGCGGACTACATTGTCTACAATGCACATTCACTAGACAACACATTGTTGTGCCTGAATTCTGTACACATATTTACAGTGATCTTTTTTCCTGATTCTTTTATCAGTTTCCTTTTAATTACATGCTCATTTTCATAATGTTCTAACGTTTGGGGTTGTCCCTTTGTAAGAGCTGTGAAGTTTATTCTTTTATTGCTTAGAGCGTTTATGTTGACGCAAGTGGGAAGGACAAGATTGTATTTTAAATTCCCATTAATATTTATTATTGTCACAAAGCAAGAATATTAGCATTATTAATAACCCTATCAAGTAAAAATCCCTTGAATGTACTTTCAGCTACATTTCCTGGCAGTTTTTTCCAAGGCCAGCTTATGTTGTGTCCCTCATGAGGATAAGTGTTAAAATTTGGAAGGAAGATTTAAAAAAAGACATGCATAGACACAGAAGAAAAAATATACAGGAATAAACTTAAGATATGTACTGTATATTAAATAAATAGCATAGCTATACAGAAAGGAGTTTTTTTTTTAAATCAAGTAATTTGAAATAAGAGTTCTCTGACACACTGAAAAGGACGCTATCCCTGTGAGTAATCATGAGGGAATGATCAGACAAATTAAAATTGATCAATTTTTGCAAAGCAATTGGTTTGGATCCTTTAGAAATGTCAAAGGCGTTTAAATACAAGAAACTTAAAAGGCTGGGAAATCATTCTAGGTAAAACGGAGCCTAAAGAGACATGACCATGTAATGCCCACACCTGCCCTGAGCCAGGTCTCGGGCTCCACGAAGGAAACCAGCGGTCAGTGTCCTTGATGGGACAATTAATGAAAGCAGAATGGAAACTGTGCATTAGATAATACTGCTGTGTAAATATTAAATGTAATAAGGGATCATTATATTGTGTTTATATAGAATTTGTTCTTTTTTTAAGATACATATTCTAGTATTATAAGGCCTGTAATTAGCTCTCAAATGCTTTAGCAAATAATTGAATTAATGATTGACTGAATAAAAAATGTGACACAAAAAATTAAACACACATTTTTTATTGTGTGTTTACTACACAGAACCAAGAGAGAAAAAGACAGAGATTAAGCAAATGTGACAAAATGTTAAAAATTAGTGAATCATCAAGAGGTTATATGGGTATTACCATATTATTATTGCCTCTCTTCTGTAGCTTTGAAATTTTTCAAAATAAAGAGCTGGGGTAGGGGAGAAGAACATGGATAGGCCTGTACATTAGGAACAGCAATTGCTATGTATCTACCCCGGTGCCACCCTGGAGTCAAAAAATACATATAGCCACCCTGGCAGGGTGGCTCACTTGTTTAGAGCATCATCCCATGCACCAAAGGGTTGCAGATAGGATCTCCTACCAGGGCATATACTGGGTTGCAGTTTCAATCCCCTATCAGAGTTGCATATAGGAGGCAACCGACTGATGTTTCTCTCTCACACTGACTTTTCTCTCTCTCTCTCTCTCTAAAATCAAGAAACACCCTCGGGTGAGGATAAAAAAAAAAGAATGTATATACCCAACTATCCCTATGGATGGTGTACTGCTCCCTTTGATGACAACAGCAAAGTTATATTCTGTGCTGTCCCAGAGTATCTCTATACAGCAAGAGAGAGGGAAATTCTCGTGGTTCTAAAAACGTGAACTACCCTTCGTCAAGAAGAATGACTAGCCTACTGCAGAGGTCACAGGCATCCAGCACACTTTCATGAGGAATAATAGATTTGTAATTATGCATCCATATTCTGTCATACTAAATCACCAGCCTTGGCAAGGGGTATGGAGAAGAAAAAGGAATAAAAAAATAATTTCCCACCAAGTGTTATTGGTGGGGGGTGAATTATTCAGCACTTTTGTTAACAACCACCAGCCTTGTATTTCAACTTAGCCTTGAGTTTTGGCGGGGTTTTATAGCATTGAAATCTTGATCCAACATGGGAAGGAGACTAAGCATCTAATTCAGGCCTTCTAGCCCTGACTATTTGGATTCTGGTGCCAATCCAAAAGTTTGCCCTTTTTAATTTTTTTTCAGGGAGAAACTAGTTCTTCTCGATTATGCGTTTGAATGGGTTTCTGACCCCACCCACAGAAATGGACCAAACTCTGAACTGGGTCATAAGCCAAATCTAAGCTGATGTATGTGAGCTGGGTGGGAGGATATGTTTTAGTAACAGGCTTCTGGTCTGGAATAAGACCCTCAGGGATTTTTCTGGTTGAAGCAAAGCCCTGAGACCTGCTTTGGTCCTGCCTGGACCTCCAGGGAGAGCCAGACTTGATGTGGCTTTTGGCTAGAGAAGAGGGAACAGACTGTGCTGGGGAATTTGCTACTTGGAAAGTCTATTTTTAAAGAAATGTGGGCTGGCAAATTTTGATGTCTTTACAAGGCTACATGTAAGATAATTAAAACTATTCATCTTTAAAAAAATAACTTCATGTATCTGATTATAGACTTTAGCTTTAAAATAACTTCTAAATAAAATCTTACACCTCTGAGTTGTTGACTCAATGTTAACCAACTGCAAAGCCAGAGATTCTTTATCCCAGGCCCAATTTTAGTGCAGACTCTCTGCTAAGATGGAAAAAATCACTAACTTTATTACAACCCATCAGGTTATTCAATCATTGGAGAATAACAATCCTAACCTTTCTTTCAGATGACTCTTAAAAATGAGTAATAAGCATGAAGGAATCTTGCCTGGCAGTTACCAAATATTATGTAAATGGATATTGAACAAAGCAATTCAACCAATTTTATTATATTGTACAGGTACTTTTTGAACATATATTTTTATTAAAAATATTTATTTAAAAATATCTTTCCTGACTCTTAAACTACAGAATCATCATTTTTAGGGTAGCAAGTTTTAAACACAATTTTTATAACAATAGTAGGAGATGAAAATTAATGTTATTAGATAGGATTGATATAATCAAGTAAAAGTTATTGGGATGCTTAGAAACCCTAAAAAACATAAAGAAAGTAAAGGGAAAAAGATTTCAATGGCAATTTGAAAACATTTTGTAAAAATTCCCTCAAAAAATAACTCAGCAGTTCCATGAGTAAAACCAACGTCAAGGATGGTGCTTAAATGAGGACAATCTCACATGGTAACAAAACAAAACACTTTTTCAAGTATGCAATTAAGCCAGGCATGAACATGTTTTCCCTTTTGGGGGGACCATGGAGATGACGTTTTCTCCCGCTTCACCACCTCTCGGCAGTGCTGTACTCCCTCTTGTTTCTGGACACATACACATGCTCTTCCTTCTGCCTGGAGTAAGACTGGGCCCTCATCTCTTTACCTGGCTCGCCTTTAGTTATCTGTAAGAACACCACCGAAGTTTTACTTGTATAATACCCAAGACTGTGATAGCTTCTCCTCCAATGGGCCATCATCTCAGGTCCATTCCCCATTCAGAATATTTCCGTACTTACAATTCTTCCTCTGCCTTCTCCGCTGTATTTTTGTTTTCTGCCAGGTAGAGGGCATGTCTATCTCATTCAGGATTATTTCTCCAGCTCCCAGCACAGGACTGACATTTGATGTTTAAAACAAAACCATATGTAATATATCGATTATGGTAGCAGATAAAATTATAGATGGGAATGAAGCTTGCATATCATCTATGATCATGTGTAATCAACAAATGATTTAATACCCTCAAAAAACCTTTTTTCTCAGTTACAGTGATTAATCAGGCAGAGCTGTTTAGTAGTGTTGTTTTCTGTTCAGCAATTATTCATTGACCTGGAAGTGAACTGTCCCCACACTCATCTCTTCCCCTCAATTTCATCTTCTGCTTGGATAATTTCTATGCAGCCCACGGGTCTCAGTTTCTATGCTATTTCCTTTAAGGAAGCTTTCCTTCGACTTCCGGTCAGGCTTTGACCCCTCCTATGTGCTTCCCTTGCACTCTACACTTCTCCTATGATGGCCTTTTTGTTCACATTGAAATCACCATTTTGCTTTTCACGTCTTCCACACAAATGCAAGCCCCATGATGGCAAGGACTGTACCATCTTTTTTAACCTTTTTACTTTCTGCATGTGGCACATGCTGGCATGTCAGTACACATTTAAGAAATGTTTGCTGGGTAAGTAGTATTTCATTATTATAATTATTTTATAATTACAAGTGATCTCCTTCTCTCCACGGTCTCATTTTCCTCTCCAGCCTTTATAACACTGCCAGGTTGGCCTTTCTTAAATTCTTCCTTTCATTAACTTACTGGTCAAAACCTATTATTGCCATGTAATTCCCTATGTAATGAAATGTCAACCTCTATGTCTAGATGTTAATGCACTTTTTAATATGGCCTCTTGCTACTATTCTCATTTTAAGTCCCTCTACTACTCGTTGTATCTTCCACTTGAGCTAGCTCAATTGCCTTACTTTAGATTTCTATGACTCTGGACACAATTGTATGTTCATTTGTGATTTCATGATCTACTTTTAGTCCCACCCTAGAAATTCCTGCTATATCCATCACTCTCTTTATGAAGTTTTTACCATAGCTCCCTCTCAAATTTTTGTAACCTTGCTGACTGAGCTGTGTGTGTGTCCAAGTTCACGGTGTAGGGATAAAACAACAACTACTCTCTAGATAATCTAGAATCTGTGAAGTACCCCAGGGTGCAAGTTCTGACTAGTGGACACAATAGCAATCTATGAACCAATCAGACTAATCCCTTAGGGAAATGTAAATGAGATATTGGTTAGATAAATATCAGGACAGAGAGATAGCTAGATCAGAGAGATGGGTGGAGAGGTGGGGGAGGGAGAGAGAGAAGTGAAGCAAAAAGAAAACAGCAGATACATAGAAGCAAAGCAGGCACTGAGCCATGTGTGCAGGGCCCACGAGGCAACAAAAACTGTGAGTGAGAACCAGAAAAATATACAGTTGAATGTGAGCTGCTTGGTAGCAGTTGAAAATTAGGCATTAATGACCCCCTGCTGGTGTGGAGCAATGACATACCCAGATCACAAGTGCTGTGCTGAACTCTGAATCACCGTTCAGTTTCTGACTGCTAAGCTGGTCTCCACAACATCTTCCTTTACAATGCACTCCATTTCCACAACGCCCAATGTGTGGCCAGCATCCAAATCTCCCTTATTTCCACATGTGCTATCACCATAATCATACATTTGATTTAAGATATCCTGAGCGATTTCTGTTGCTATCACTCTGAAAAACTTCATATAAATTTATTTTGCCTTTATAAAAGTGAAATTCAATTTCTTTTGGAGGCATTCCATACAATAGAAATAACTTTCAACATGTAGACCAGAGTAGAGCCTCTGTGTTGTGTAGTTTCTGGTACTGAAAAATTTTAAGCTATTCCATCACTGCAAAGAATGAACGAGCATCTTACTTTGCTAAAAGTGGTTTTCCTCTTAACAAGTTTCACATGTATTGAGTCTTTTATATTTTTTATACAAAATTGTTCCTGAATTCTATGAGCACTATACTTTTGTTTCAATGTTGACAGGTAAGATTGAATGTTAACTGAACTAATTCATTCAAGTGCATTGCAAGTACTGCATGCTTACTGAAATTACTTGGCTTATCTGGTCAGTACTTTGTGAATTAATTGAGGGAATTGACTCCTGGTGTTCACTGGGGAAAGAGAAACCAAGCAGAGCCACTGCACATGAAATAATTGCAAAGCGGAAAACCTCATGTTTTTGAGAAAAAATGTACAGTAATGTGAAATGAACACAGGACCTGCGCCCGTCAAACTTTCCTTTCCTTTTCTCCCTGAACTTCAGATCCCTTTAAACATTATTTCCCTTTATCTGCAGTCTGCACTCAAAGTGCCTCACTTCAACTTTTCTCTTGAATGCTGGGTTCCCTGTCCTTTGGCCTGCCGTACCGCAGGCCCCAGCTTCAGAACGACCCATCAGAATTTGCCTTTCTGCTGCTGAAGTTCTGAGCACCACTGAGAAAAACAAAACAACTGTCCACATGTGTCTATTACACATGTATTGTCTACAAACTAAACTTAGCAAACACTTCTATGTGCTTGGTCATCTGTCACTCCTATTCCAATAGCAGAGCAGTCTAGATTCGATTGCACTTTTTAGGTCCCCTCACTCAGGCCCCATCTCCCTCAGCAAGGACTTTGCTATCCCTTTCATGTACACCCACTTAAAACAGAAAGCACTGGGCATGCAATTCCTTCTGCAAGGCACCCACATCTGCACCTGCCCTGGCTGTCTGTCCAGTCTCACAGGCTAGAAAGTACTGAAGGGCGATCTTATCCATGCTGAAGGACAGGGCTTCGGACAGAAGAGTTCTAGGAGTTTTCTGGAATAGGGCAAACATTCTCCTGAGATGTTTAGTCTTCTCTTGACATTAGTGAAGCGAGAGACACCAGTGCTAAACTGAAGATCAGCCCAGGTGGCAGTTTCTATTAGTGCCAAGTTACTGTGATTTCATAAAGGGTTTTGTTTTCTATGCAGGATGAATAACTAGAATGCAAGTCAGTGATCTGATCCTTTTCCAGTCTTATCCTCACCGAAGTCTGGTCCTGGAGAAGCAATGATCAGTTCACAAAAGGTAAATACAACTTAAAAAAAGAGAGAGACTAATGGTTTTCAATTAGATGAAATTGGAATCAACTTGTTTTATCTCAATTTGATCCAATGCTAATTTTTAAGAAAGGGAGACACTGGCTTAGATATGTTTAATATTTATTTGGTCTAAATGAAGTTAATGAAACATTATCTTTGAAAATCAAAATATTTATTTTATCACTTCTCAGCCTTTTGGCTAAGATCAAGTGTGAAAATCAAAATATTTAAAAATTGTAGGTCTGCATTAATTTCTTTATTTAATATAGCTTAAAAAAGAAGAAGAAAGGAAGATTGCTTTGGTATTACTTTTCACACAAAACAAGATCCAATTCCACATTATAATCAACACATTCAATTTAAGCCAATGACTTAACAGTGACAGAATTTTTAAACTTTATAAAACAAATCTTTTATCTTTAGCTCCCTCTTCTTATGAGTCACACCCATGCCTTGGAGACCTTAATATTCCCCAGGGCCTTATTCCCAGATTGCATAACACGAAGTTACCACCCCTAGGTAAGTGGCAGCTCCAGTACAGCCATAATGCCCACTGCATTCTCATCATTGGTATACATATATGTATGGTATACATGAGCATACTATATGTATTCATGCATATTATACAAATATGCATGAATGCCATATTTGTATAATATTGGTAATAAGGTATCTTACCTAGGACTTCATATATGTCACAATTTCTTTTTTTTTAATTTTAATTGTTATTCAAGTACAGTTTTCTGTAATATATGTCACAATTTCTTAAGACTGGGGTAAGATATATTCTCATTTTGTAGGTGAAAAACTGAAGACTTGAACAATCAAGCAACTTGGCAGCTATTGTCAATAGCTAATATGTTGTTGAGTCAGATTTTAACCAAGTGCAGCCTGACTCAAAATGTTGGCTTTTGGTTACTCTACTGCATTTCATCTTATAGGTACTTTACTGTTTGTGTTCACGTGTAGTAAGTACACCATTTGACTTTGAGGGTCAACAGCCGAAGTAATCATGATCATCCTCATTTTAGAAATTAACATTCTCAGGGAGATAAAGTGACCTTTCCAAAGTCACTTTGCTGACCAGTGGCAGGCCTGGCCTCCTGATGTCAATTCCACCTACAGACTTGCCTATTGAACACACCCCAAGGTATATGGTCTACAGAGATATACAGAGGCACAAAGAAATCTCTCTTTTGTTGTTACACATTCAGCATAAATCCTGATAACACTTAAAATGTTTTCCAAAATTAGCAATCCTCATAGTTTTGTTTGAGGACAAATTGTGTATCAACCCCTGATGGTTACTGATAATGGATTAAAAAATGGAACTGCCTATTTAGCTCTAATGTATCATCTTCGTCTGATTTTCTAGAGACACCTACACATTTTTCTTCATTTATTTTAACCTCCAATATTAGAACATTTCCACAGCCTTAAAACCAATTTCTGTAAAAAATGAACACTGTCCAAAGCATTTTATAGATGACCATATTATGTGAAGTATAGATCATACTCTTTTTAGTAATTGACCTCTCTGAAAAGAACTGGTTGTTATGGTTACCACGGGTGGGGGGGGGAGAGACAGAGACAGAGAGACAGAGACAGAGATATCACTTTAAAACAAAGTACTACATAATTTTGTTTTGAATGATCACATTAACAATTTCCTGGCTGATTTATCTCACCATCCTCTCAGGAAACAAAGAACTAAAATATATAAACATGGGAAATGTTACTTCTTAATTCACTTGGTATCTTCATATGTTTTAGATTTCGTAGACGTAAAATCTGCCTTTGCTATTTTTTCGCGTGCATGCCCTTAATTAATTTTAATAAGCATCTTGAGCACACATTAACAGTTATAGGACTAAACTGTGAAAATGTTGGAGACAGAAGGGAGGGTCTTAAAACTTTCAGCCCGTCTTTCTTTGTTGCAGAGTTATTGTCTGGTTAGGATTCCGAAGGCTGATAGTCATGTGCAAATCAAAAAGCATGAGGTTCAGTTATGCAAATATAATGTCCGGACACCATTTCCTATGTTTACTTGTGACACTGAACACCTGCAGATATGAACAGTAAAAGAAGAAATATCTAAAGGGAGTTAAGTCTCTGGCTTATCTATTTACTCACACAAATTTTCAAATGTTTAATCAAGAAACATGGAACAGGCAAGTACTCAGACAAGACTTCTTATTCATCTTTGTACCAGCATGTATTGTGGAACATAATAAAATGAAAATAATTACATACCATTTTAAGAGCTTAATGTTAAAAAAAGGCAAAGATAAAAAAACACTATTTCCCTCTTCAATGCCTTTCATAATTTTCTTTTTTGATTGATTTCTGCTCATCTTTTGAGAAATATTAGGATTAAAGTACCCCCAGGTCTAGAAATTTATACTGTCTGCCATTGATCATTGACTTAACCAAAAAACAGATATTTATTGAGCAACTGCTATGTACCAGATACATTACTGACTACTTTGGAGAACTTTTGAGGGTATTGAGACTAAACAGCACCCTCATTATGTGCTAGGAGAAGCTAGGATTTAAATGGCCAAAGAACCCTGCCTGGATAGCTCAGTTGGTTAGAGAGTCACCCTGATATGCCAAGGTTGCAGGTTCAATCCCCAGTCAGTGCACATATGAGAATTAACCAATGAATGCATAAATAAATGGGACATTTCTCTCTCTCAAATCCATAAATAAATTTAAAAAAAATTAAGAAATGGCCAAAGACACTAGGAAAAACAAAGAAATGGGGGGTATGTGTGAAGGATTGGAAAGGCTTTACTCTAGGGATTAATGGGTTTGTGTGGGGACATTGAGGTACTGGTAGGTAGCTGTTAGGAACTGAGAAATATTGGATTTGAAAGGAGTAATAGGGAGCCTCTCAAATCAGGATAGGGAACATGGAAATTATTGGAAAAAAATGAAAAGAATTGGGTAAATTAGTGACGGGGGGAGAGGAGTATGGACTACAAAAGAAACTAGGGCTACAGAAAGGGATTTGAACCTATCGAGGGACCTTAGAGAAGTAAATCCAATAATCAGTTGAGTTTTGCCCTTGAGGCATTTATCAAATCCTAAACGGTGTGCAGGGAAAGTTGGAAAGAAACTAGCAGAAACCTGCTGCCCCATAGGTTTCAGTCTTATAGGCTAAGGAGACAAGAATTCCAGTCCAGGATCAACCAAGGAGGACAAAGCTGATTGAAGCTGAGCTTTTCAGTTGACAGCTGAGAACCCAATAAGCCTATGCCCTGGTAGTAAGAGAAAACTGGGAATGGACAAGTCTAAGACTCAGCCTTGGGTCATCTCCATACTTGATTGGATCAAAAATGATCATCCTTTATTCTACTTTCCCTCCAGAAGGAAAGTAAATTTCTGAAGAAAGATATAACTACCTACAGACTATATAATTTTACCAAAGTATTGTCATTTAAAAAAATTAATAGGCATACAAGGATTATTGTACAAATATTTTTTAAATATTATAAATACATTGAAGAAAATGCATAAGAAGATAAATCTTTCGCTAAAGAAAGTATCTGTAGAAAGTCAAATGGAAATTCTAAAACTGAAAAATACAATCGCTGAAATAAAGAATGCAGACACTGGGTGCTGGAAAAGTTTAGACAGAAAAGGAGAAATGCTTAGTAACATAGAAGATGGGTCAGTAAAAAGAAAAGCCAAACGGAAGCACACAGAGATAGAGGAACAGAAGATACCCATCAAGCAACAGATCCAGGAAGATTTATAAACCCGAAGATGAGGACCAAGAAAACCACAAGTCACATCAGAGAGAAACTGCTGAAAATCAATAACAAAGAAAATAATCTTAAAAGCAGCTAGAGGAAAAAAAGGCACATGGCCTTCGAAGGGGCAATAGTAAGACAAACAATACTATTCAAAATAGCCAAGACCTGGAAACATAGGTGGCCACTGACAGATGAATGGACAAAGAAAATGTGCTATTTCTATATACAATGGAATATTATTGAGCCATAAAAAGGATACCCTGCCATTTGCAACAGCATGGACGGATTTTCAGAGTATTATGCTAAAATAAATAAGTCAAAGAGAAAAATATTACATAATCTCACTAATATGTGATATCTAAAAACAAACAAACAGAAGAGATTGGATTTATGGTTACCAGAGGCTGGGAGTAGTGGGTAGGGGAATTGAACAAAAATGGTGAAAAGGTACAAACTTCCAATTACAAAGTAAAAAAGTACTGGAGAAGTAATATATGACATAATGACTATAATTAACACTACCATATGGTATATTTGAAAGTTACTAAAAATGCTCATGATGAGGAAAAAAGCACTTTTGTATCTATATGAAGTGATGGATGCTAACTAAAGTTGTAATCATTATACCATATAAGTCAAATCATGATACCTTAAACCATAATACTTTAAACAATGCTATATACCAATAACATCTCAACAAAACTAAAAGAAAAAAAAACTATAATCAGTAAAAATATTCATCAACAACATTATTTTTATATATCTTTAAAAATGTTCTTTCAAAAAGGATTTTGAAATAGAAAGTAGAAACTTTTCAAATAAATGGAAACAGAAAATTCATTGCCAGCAGGCCTGCACAGAGAGAAAGGAAACCAAAAAGATTTTGCTAAGCAACAGGAAAATAATCCTGCATAGAGACGTCGTATTGCATGAAAGAACAAAGCTCCAGAAAGAGTAAGAAGGTTAATCTAAATGAATATAGATGTTGACATCAATGACAGTTATGTTTCGTGAGGTTTAAAATATATATAAACTGAAACATATAGCAGTAAAAGTAAAAAGGTGAAAGGTTGGTAAATGGATTTAAGGTATTATAAGATTATTTCATGGTCTGAGCACTGCTAAAATTATTAACTTAACATTAGACTAATAAGTCAGGCTGCCTTTCATAATATCAAGGACACATTAAAGTAATAACAAAAAATGTACAATCAGTTAGCTAAGGGAAGAAAATAGGATGATAAAAAATAATCTGTTGATCTGAAAGGAAGCAAGAAAGAAGATAAAACTGATAATACCAAAAAACTAGTAAATGATAGATTTAAATTGAACATATCATAATTCTATTATGTGTGTATGGTCTAAATAATTCCAATTAAACTTCTAAGATTCTCAGACTGTACAAACATAAAATATTAACTATAACAACCAGGACATTTGAAAGTAAAAGGATGAAAAAGAATAGCAAATAGCAGCACTGGAATGCAAACAAAGTTCTATTCGATTTCAAAGCCTACATTTTTTCAAGTACCCTGTGTTTTCTGATAGGTGGAGGGGTGGACTTGTGTTAAAACTGGTGAGCATTTAATCCTGTTAGGAGTTTAACAGGACTTTTATGTAAAGTCTAAATTTGAGTGTGGCCAGAACGTTCATCAAAGCTGGGTCTCATATTTCAAAGGTGTGTAGCATCCCATGCATAATTTTTGCACCTATTATTTACAGTCTTCTCCAGGTAAGTTTAGCACATTATGTTCCGATTATGTGGTCTTGAGTGCATGGGTGCATACTGTGTACATTAGTTAAAGGAAATGAATCCCATGAAGTGGAAAAGTAATAATGTAAAATGCTATGAACAATTTGATAAATGTATTACATATATCACTTAGTTTTACATGTATGTTGTTCTTGAGCTAATTCCTAATCAGAGAAGATATGAGACTCCTCATTAGCTGTGTCCACCTTAGAGTTGAGGAGAGTGATGTCATATTACAGCTAACAGGTGTGTTTGTTACATTGCAATCATGGAAAACCAAATTTCCCTTTGCATTAACTGCTTTAATATTCTGTATCATACATGCTTATGAATAGTATTGTTAGATTCTTTGGCACATAAGAGATTAAAAAATAAAGCCCAGATTAAAAAATAAAGTCTATATTTTCAGAAGAGACCCACACAGCAATGCTCATACTGAAGTAAGGCGCTCACTTGTTTCTCCCTGCAAATGGATTAATAAGTATTTGTGGTGGGAGATTAGGGTAGAGACGCAGCTACAAACTTTAACCCCATTACATTCCATAGCTCCTCATGTGTTTTCCATTTTAACTCTATGATTGCTATTATAGTTGATCTAAAACAACCCAGGTTTGAAATGCATAAGTTCACTATAGTGGATTCTTTTCAATAAATAAACATATTTTCTCTCATGATTTTTAAAATAACATTTGCTTTTCTCTAGCTTACTTTATTGTATGAATACTGTATATAATACATATAATGTGGAAAGTATGTGTTAATTGATTGTTTACATTACTGGTAAATCTTCCAGTCAACAGTAAGCTATTAATAGAGTGCATCCAGAGATTCCCAACTTCAGATCAAAAACACTGTTTTTGGCTCTGGCTGGTGTAGCTCAGTGGACTGAGTGTGGGCCTGAGAACTAAAGGATCGCAGTTTGATTCCCAGTCAGGGCACATGCCTGGGTTGCAGGCCAGTTCCCTGCAGGGGACACACAAGAGGCAACCATACTTTGATATTCCTCTCCCTCTCTCCTTCCCTTCCCCTCTAAAGATAAATAAATAAAATCTTAAAAAACAAAACAAAACACTGATTTTGACCCCCAGTTGGTTGAATTCATGGATGTGAAAACTGCAGGTGAGAAGGGTCAACTGTAGTTAAGTTTTGGAGGAGTCAAAAGTTGTACACAGGTCTTCAACTGTGCAAAGTTTTAGTGCCCCTAACCCCCATGCTGTTCAAGGGTCAATCATACATGTTTTTTATTCTATTTGTGTTTAATATCTATCTCCCTTTCTAGAATATACCAAAGAACAAGGAATATGTGATTGGTTCTCCCCAAAAAGCATGCAGAATTCTTGATTACAAACAATAGAGAACACTCTAGTTCGTTGAAAGGGATTTTTAATAGCTCACAAATCTCCATGAGGGCTAGAGAACCAGGTCTGAACACTATCTAGCCAGGAATAATGAAGGTAGGGAAACTGTCCAATTTATACCATAGACTGTTCTAATAAACCACATGCATTGAATATGCCTAGGTATGAGCACCACAACTTCCACCACAGCAAATACAGAACCAGCTTCCAACTCCACTGCGCACATAAGGAGAATGAATCTCCCTCTAAAGTCACATCTCAGGTTTTTCATTTTAGTATTCATATCTCTTTCAGGGCCATCTGATTGGTGGCACCTGGGTCACGTGGCTACATTCTAATAACAATGGAGTAAAAAAGTACAATTTTCAGCTTTCCAACCTCTTCAGTGGAAGAAGACAAGTTGGAAGAGGGTTGAAATGGATATTAAGTCCATATACAAAACATGTTATAGTACCTGATTAGTACTTGTTGGATTTCCTTCACTGTAACTAGGATTATTTTCTTATTTGAAGATGTTGTCTTATGCACTAAAGTAAAAATAGAAAGTGGATATTTTCTTGAAAACCAATTCAGATTGCTTGTTAGTTTCTGGCTTCCCCATGCTCAGTGGGAAGATGTTGTGATTGACTGGTGATATCTTCCTTATATCCTGAAGGACCATTACTGCTCTAAATAGATGAGTTTGATAAAACTGTACTAGTGGAACAATGGGCACTACTGCACAATATTTATCAATGTAAAGGCTGCATACTGTTGGTTTACTTCCCAATTGTGTGAAGGTCAGGGTCAGGGAACCTTGAAGGTCAGTGTGTTTCACCAGAAGGGTTGTTATGGGATGCCAAATCTTTTTAAATTCTACTTCAGTAATACTTAGAGTGAAGACAAGGGTCACTAACATAGCCAAAGATTTTTTACAAAATGCTCCCTCAATGCCTAAGGTACTGAAAAACCAGGCTACTCTTCCAAGGACAAGGTCTTTCATTTACTGTGCTTTTCAGAAACATGGCCATGTCATTTGCCCTTCAGGTTGAATAAATACTGTGCACCCTTTGGAGAGTCAATACAGGACCTGATCACAAGAAATATGTTCAGGGAAGTTTCTTTCAAAAATCATTCCAAATAATGCTTCTGTAAGTATCTTTTGTATTTACAGGGAACTTGACATAAAACCTCTATTTCTTTGGATATTTATTGTGTGTGTGGTAGTGTGGGGTGGGAAATGCTGCATTTGGAAATAAGTAAGAAAATTATAGAAAAAATGTAGTTAGTATATGTATGACCTATGTGTCTCTTTAAAAAAAAATACACAAACATTCATTCCCTAAACAATGTTCACCTGCTGTCCCTTGGATGACTTTGGCTTAATTTCACACTTAATAATCTTAAAGATTAGAGTGCTTAATTACATCAGTTACTACTGATTGCTTTGGAAGTGAAAAATGGATGTCTAATATAAAGTCATTAATATTATACTTGATGGATTGCTGTTATTATTCATAATAATTCAGACTCTTGGCCCTCATTTGATTTTTTAACATGATAAAATGAAATAATTATTGCCTCAAGGAAACAGTTTGGTGCATCATAAGCATATTAATGCATTCAACAAATGTTGAATAAGTGCCTACTATGTGACAAGGACTGTAGTAGGTGTAGGGCTACCATGCTCAACAAGACAAGTTCCCTCAAGAAGGTCACGGTCTGGTGGACAACACAGACAGACACTGTACTGACACAGCGTCATAACCAAAGAGCATAGGATACTACGCAGGTATAGGCTGCTGGTTAGAGAGCCATAGAGTCGGGGAGACAGCTGAGCTGAACCTAGTAAAACTACTCCAGGCAGAGAAAGACAGGGTCATTCCAGGCAAGGAAATAAAGGCACACTGGCCCCAAAGAGCATGGTGCATTTGGAAAAATGTATAATTTCGTGTGGCTAGAACATTGAGAACATGTTGGGGAGACACAAGGAATGAGGTTGCAAAGCGGACTGCCCAACTTGCAAAGGACGATAAGTGTTATATGATAGTTTATATTTACCCTCTTGCAGTGGGGGCCCAAAGAAGGGTTTTCAGGCAGTGTCCTGACCTGATCAGATTTGTATTTCATAAGTGGAACTCGGGCAACCAGGACAAGGAGGAACTGGCAGAGGAAGAGGTTGGATTCAGGGAAACTAGCTAAGACTCTATTTCAGCAGACTAAGTAAGACATAATTATTTTGAACCTATTCCTGCAAGATAGTTTGATACCCACTAGCCCAGAAAAACAATGTTTCTTGATACTTCTGGCTTCTCAGTCTGCACCTACCTATATCAAATTCTCTTTGGATTTTTAACATTTTATTCAAGATTCTACCATTCACTCTACCTGGCTTCTAAGCTCAGCTCCCCATCAAATTTCTTGCCTCACAATGGATGATTCCAGAAAGGAAATACTTAGTAAATACCTGGTGTCCGACTCTGTGAGTCCAGACCTTACCTGAACTCTGCTCCTGGGCTAAAGGCTAATACCCCAGTCACCCTGTCATTTCCTTGTATTAGAGGACAGAGGACCTGGATATTAAATAGCTATTTAATTTGTCTAACCTATCCATGGCTCTTTAAACTCAGCAACCTCACCCACATAGTATGCCATGGCCTATTCGGACTCCCATGGGAAAACACAGATGAGTTATTGACTACGATATCAGCTCTTACTGCCCTGGACTGGGTTTACAATGTTGATAAAGGTAACTTACCTGAAGATGAAAAACTTACCCAAAGGAATCTAGATTCTTATGATCAGCCCTGCCATCCTGGAAAATTCCCCAGGAGAGCTTATGTGAAAATTTAAGAGATATTACCATGACAAAGAAGCAGCAAATGGTCCAGATTAAGGTAGACACCTTTAAAATAAACATGTCACCAGAGGAATCTAGGCCAAGTCAGGCAAAGGGTAAGTATCTCACAGCCAGAGCCAGGGAGCAAGCCAGTGACACTGCTCTCTATTGCTGAGTCAAATGGCACCAAAGCTGAAATAGATGGGGTCAGCCATGTGGATCTCCTGAAACAGAGTGTTAGGCAAGCCCAAAATATTAGAAGTTCATTTGACTGAGCCATGAGCTACCACCTAAACACTGCACCTGAAAGTGAATGCAAAGACATGTTGGCACAGGGCCATTCTCTCGCTCCATCCCGATCCCTCCTTTTCCCCCTAGTCCAGGCCACTTTAAGAGAAAATACGATTAGGGGTGTGACCAAGGTCTCCTTGTCTCCAAAGCCTAGATATATCTATTTGAATATGCTGGGAAATTTCAGGGAGGAAATGAACTCAAACTTTCATAGCTCTGTTGGATACAGGTACACAATTCACCATCCTACCAGTTCCATGAGGGGCAGGTGAGGGGGACATGAGGGTTCTACTAATGAAAACAGGCTGGGCCCAAAGTGAGGAAGGGAAGCTAATGTGACTTTATGGGTGAGGCTCTTTGGACCAATTCAATTTACTGTTGTTGCTACTTCCACATCTGAAACTGCAATGATAATGGATGTGTTATATGCTTGTACTTCCTTGTTGCATAAGAGCCAGAAGATGTTCTGCTCAGGAAGAGCTGCATGTGAAGAAGTGCTAGCGAAACACATGAAGTGCTTTCCAGCCATCTTTCTAGCCCATCCCAAGTAGGGCCCTACTAACTTAATTGCCTGTATAAGCTACAAGTCTGTTTGACTGTAGATTTTGCCTATTGAACCTTCTGGGAAAAGATTTCTACGCCTGGAAGCCTCAAGCTGGGGAGACTGCATGGTTCTGGAGTGATCACTTCCCTGACAAGGCTACTAGGTACATCCTTTTTGAAAAGCAGCTACTAGCTGGCCACTGAACTCTTAGTGACCCTGAACACCTGGCACATGGAGGTCTTGTAACTCCTGAGACTGATAATCCCATTTTGGGGTCAGTCAATTCAGACTCAACAACTAACAAGGTGTGAAGAGCGCATCAAGCCTTGCTTGTCAAATGAAATGGTACACTCAGGAACATAGCCAGCCTGGCCCCAAGCAGGATATCAGCTTCCCATGAAGAAATGGCAACTCTCCTTCTGGGGAAAAGTTTATTCCCCACTACACTGCCTAAAGCAAAGTCATTTAGATTCGCTTAAATGGCTGGGCTTGAAGGCTCAGCCAAGGGAAAACCAAATGGTGTTCCCTGTTCTGCATGGGTGCTTCAAACCTCAGTGCCATCAGTGCTGAACAAAAAGCAGACATGGTCGCTCCCCTCAGTGGGCAGGACTCAAGGCTGTTCCTGCAAAGCTTTGACCAGTATTCCCTTTGATGAACCTTGTTTTATTTTGCTGACTCCTAGGCTGTTGCCAATGGCCTAGCTATTTGTTTGGCCCCTCTTTGGGGCTGTGAACAATGAAACACAGCAGCTGCCGATTCAACCATCTGGGTCACTCATGTAGAAACCCCGTATAAGGGCTTGTCCTCCTTTGAGACCAACTGGAACTAAGCTGCCGATGAGCCTGCACCACCCAGATTGCTACTATTTCTGTCTAGATACATGATCTTACCAGATATGGCAACATATCCACTATCATAGACTGGGCAAAAGACAAAGAACATTTTTTTTCCACTGCCAAGGCTACTGTTCAATGTCAGATTTGTGACTCCTGCCAAAAGTTGGCTTGTTAGTCTCAAGGTGAAGGAGGCCACATCACATTGCATGGACTCTGTTCTGGCAGACTGACTACACTGGACCTTTTACTCCCTCTTGGGGCTATTAGTGGTCCCTCTCTTTGACTGACACCTTCACAGATCCCCGTGTTACTGTTCCAATCCCATTAGGCAACTTTGGTCCCACCATTTCAGCCCTTTAAACAAATGTTTCATTTTTTTCTGTTTTTTAGATTCTGAAAATGCATGACTTCTATTACAAAACCACTAAACGATAGATTGGTTGTCAAGGTAATTGAGGGGCTTTTCATTCTCCCTACCATCCATAGACATTGTGGAGCATTGGCATGACCTAAAAAAAAAAAAAAACCAAAAGATTTCTGACCTTACTTGTCTCATCTCCTGGTCCACACACCTTAGCAAGGGAGTATGTTCACTGAATGTGGCTGTCCCAGAAAGGAATCACCCTACACATGCTTCCTAGGTGCAGAGGGTTATGTACATCTATTTTGAAAACTTAAAGTTTCACCATGACCATATCTAGAGATGACAACTTTTTTCTTCCCCCTAATGGGAAATACCTGGTTGGTATACCCTCTGTGTGGCAGCCACACAAAAGGGGCCTATAAATTTAAACCTCAGTTTGCTGCCACCTTCTGTTTTTTTGTTTGTTTATTTGTTTGGTTTTTGTTTTGGGGGGGTTTCTTTTTCATAGGTTTGACATGGCCCTAGATCACCCTCATAAAGATAATGGCCACTTGGCTGAATACACTGCTTGGCAAGAGGCTCACGCAGGACAAAGAGGTGGACATAAAGTCTCTAAGTTTTATCACTCTTTACCTTCTCACACTGAAATCTTCTAGATGAAAGGTCTGTGAATAAGGAGGGGATTACCTGAAATGGTAAAGCTACAGCTACTGAAAGAGGTCACACTCATTTTGTGGCAGTGGAGGGAGAGCCACAATGCTGGCCCCAGTGGAAGGAACACATTAGACCTGGGTAGGTACAGCAGAGCGAGAGACATTAATGGATCTTTGTCTTTCAAAACCACCCTGGAGCCTTCCTCAGGAAGGAAACTGCCCTAGGCAGCTCTTCCTGACAGTTGCAAGCATTTTAAATTTGACTAATGGATGGGTCTGCCATTCCCCACCAACTATTTCTGACCGTGATTTAGTTACCATTCCTTTAACTTGACTAAGAAACCTCGGAAAGAGCGGGGGATGCACCCAGCTTCTGTAATGTCCTTGCAAAATACCTGTCAGCACTTCCAGATCTTCTTTACCCCTCCCATTGCCATAGCCAATACTCAGTCATCCCATGGGCTGGACATGTGCCACCTAGGTGGTACCATGGGTAAGTCCAATTGGACTCTCAGGCAGTTCCTCCAAAACGAGGATTAGACTCAATTACTGTAAGTAATGTTGAAGCCCTAAGCTGACTATTAGGACACAATCGGAGGCACTGTTACCTGTGTCTCTGACTGAGGTAGGTCCCACTGGGTGGGCCCCAGTGGTTGTAAACAAGTTACTTCCCCAGGACTGTACTTCTTTGTGAAAGCCAGGCATTAATTTGCCCTTTTCCTTAAAACTTCTCCTGAAAGTGTTGAAAGAAACACCACTTCTAGATCATGTAGACCTCAGACAAGGACGGTTACTCAGGGAAAATCCTCAGAGGGAAAACTGACTTGCTATTTATGGGCACCCCTAGGTACAGTTTTCCCTAAATGAGAATCCTTCAGTTATGAAAGACAACACAAAAAACTGCCCCTGACTTTAGGCGAACTGATCAATGATACCACTTTAGAGCAGCAAGGCATTTGGGGCAGTCTCAATTCATAGGCTAGGGTTGGTTTGGATCCAGAATCATCTTCAATGTCTTTCCTTCTTGCGGGCCAACACAGAATTTGTCCAATTGCTAATACATCCTGCTGTACTTGGACTAATGCCTCAGACCAAGCAATTAAAGAGAATCCTCCTGAATTTTTACACTGATGGTTTACAGATTTGTAAAGCTAAGTGGGTCTGAGACCCTGAGAGCAGAACCGAAGTTGGCACAGCAGAATGGCCGCATCCTGTTGTTTGCACTCCTGATGGTAGTATCCTTATATGATTCCAGACAAGATTTGGTCCCAGCCTCTGTAAGTCAGAATAATCAGAGCACCTGATAGAGTGGAATACTCATGGGAAAATTCACCAGCAGCCAAGGTGTATAGAAACAAAGGGTAGGGATTCATGGGAAACAGTATTCTGTGAGTCCCTTTAATTTCTGCATGTCTCATGAGTAGAAGTGCCGACTATCTTTGTTTCAGATTATCTTTTGAAGGGCACTTGTATATGTTTGTACAGCACCTTTGCTTTGGACAATAGTGATAGTGTCTCCCTCTAGAGGAGGGGCAGGCAACCTTACTGCTGATTATAAAGACTGGAATTCCCTGGGCTTTAGGTTCCTCTCCCATCACATCCAGTGTGAGAACAAATGTCACCTGGCCTTTTCTGTGTTGCCTTCTGGGAATTGGTTTAGAAAACCAGTGCAAATGCTGACACTTTGACTACTGCTCTTGCCATGCACGATAAAGTCCTTTGACCCTGATCTAAGAGTGTTTTTCATCAGCATCTACAAAACTTCTAAGATTACAAGTATGGCAAATTTTGGATCCTTCACGGTTCTTTATAGCTATGTGATGGCAACTTAACAGATTCATTATTAAACATTGTGACTCTCATTAATCCTGTTATTGATCTTCACGATACTGCAAAATGTAGAACGATGATTTTGTGGTTGAAGAACCAAGATAGGAAATTGTTATTTTCAAACCAAAATATTTTAAGTGCCAGGAAAGACTAACAACAAGTCATAGATTAGTGTAAGAAAATGACAAATGCAGTAATATTTACAAGCATATCCAAGCTGTTAAACTATTTTATGGCGACCTAATACATTACATCTGTTGCAGTTATCCTTGTTCCTCTACAGGTACTTTTTCTGCTTATGCATATGCTTATATAGATAATGGAGTTGAAATGGTATTGGGTGGACTATCAGAAAACCTGAGTTTAAGTACCAGTTTTGCCAATTACTGGGCATGGGACCTTGGACCAGTTACCCTCCACCACTGGACCTTAGATTCTTCATCTTTAAAATGTGAATTAGGTTTGGCAAAGTTAATGGGCCTTGCTGGATGATTTGAAAGTTAAACTCCAGTTCTTATTTTCAGTGAATGATACAATGAATTCATAGCCAAGATGGGTAATTACGAGGGTGTTTTTCTTTTTCCTGTTTGCTTCAGCAGAAGTTTCTGACACTGGAATAAAGATTTCCACAACTGTCTACTTGTCTTTGCCCTTGTGAGTACAATCTATTTTAACCCTCTTTGAATCAGGGTTTACATTCCAAGAAGTTACCTCCTGTGAAATGAAATGCAAGAGAGGAACATTCCTTGCACAGAAGGTCTTTTCATTTGCTGCCTTCACCACACACAGCCATCTTTCCTTTGGCTAGCCTACTACACAAACAAGAAAGTTAGTTGATTTCCTATTCAATACATGACACCACCAGGCCAAGGTCATGCTGTCCTTGCCAGGGCTGGCCACAGGAGGAACACACCCATTGGCTTAGACTATGATAGGGTTTTTCATGGGCACGGTGCAGTAACTATACGCAATAAGACAGTCTCATTTGTTCATTCATTCATTTGCCTATTCAATTGAAGCTTTTAGGACCTACTACAGACAGCCTCTGGAAATACACATATTATTAATAGGATCTGGTACCTGCCCACAAAAATCCCACAGTCACATGGGGGAGGCAGATCTGCCAACAGATAATCACAATACATCTGGTACTAGGTGAAATTATAGAAGGAAGAAATAACCAGCTCTTCTGTGGGAGTTTTAGAAGGCTTCCCACAGGAAGGAATGCTTGAGCTGAGACTTAGAGGCATAGAATGAGTCAAGAATGAGAGGATATACAAGCAAAAGGTGAAAAGCACATAAAAGCAAGAAAGAGGAGTAAACCAAGATAGAGAGTCAGATATTTCAGTATGGCTAAAACATAGTTTTAGGGTTGCAAGTAGTAGGAGGTAGAGATGGAGTGGCAGGAAGGAGAATTCAGAGGCAAACGGGGAAGGGAGCTTTAAATCTTTGAAACACTTGATCCAGTTTATGTGCCAAAAAGAAGACATGGTGGAAAGGCTAAAGAGAGCAGAAGGGAGATCATTGCTGAATCAAGATCTTAGAAAAATTGGGAGATGATTTCTAGACAGGAGGTGAGTGGAAATTCAAAATGGGTCCCTTCTTCCTCTTAGAAAGATGAACAAAGAGAAAATAGATGTGGGTGGAAATAAGTTTGAAAGGGAAGTTTGGAAAGACAAGAACTTAGGCATCCTGGCCTTAGGAGCTGGGAGCAGATGAGCCGCCTGCATTCTGGCTGGTCAGCAATACATACACTTACTCACTCTGTCATTCCCTCCTTCTCTCTTTCGAAATATTTAAGTACAGAAATACAATGATGAGCTAGACACTGATTATCTTTCTAAAGAATTTATAATCCCGTTCAGATAAAAAAAATGCACAAACCTTAGTAAGTAGCCAGTTCTTAGTATAAGTTTATAGAATGAATAATAAATAAATAAACCCCCAAAGAAAGACAGAAATGACATATGATTAGAGCAGAGGAGAAAGGAATATTTTCTAGGTTTGTGTGGGCCCTGAAGAATGGGTGGATCTAAATATACAGAATGGTATGATGAAGGTCACTCTATGCAAAGGGAACACATGAGCAAAATTCTGAGGTAGGAAAGGGTAGGAGCTAAGAGAGAGAATAACAATTCTTTCCTGGGGAATGTGCAGCAAAATAAAATTGGAAAACAATAACAGAAGTCTTTTTTTTTTAAGTTTCCTTTGGCCCTTTACATCGAAATTATTGGCATTTATTACCTTGAATAGAAGACAAAACACTTGAAACAGAAGCCAGCATTAAAGGAGAAATAGGGGGTGAGGAATAGGAGAACAGTCCATTGAACTTTTCAGGGCCCCAGAGTTGAGGAAAGAACATCCTAGATTTTCTTATCTCCCAGGGGATTGCACTGTGAGTGAGTCATTAGACCTAGAAATTCCTAGCAGCTCGGACAAGGAGAACACAGAGGGGTCTGCAAAGATATGGTGACCAAGGAGCAGAGAAAACGTGTCCACTTCAGTTGTGGATGCTGCCGCAGAAAAGGGCATCCTGTGTGTTGATCTGAGGAGTCTGGCCCCTGTAAATGAGTAAGACACCTCTTTGTGTTGAGAGAACAACACAAAGCCCTCCCTCTGCCCTAACCCTCAAGTCTGTACCATTCTTCGGAGAAAGGGAAGGATTGAGAAGAAGAAAAAAAGACCTAAATTTGATAGACTTTTAACCCCACAAAGGCTAAGAAGATTCCAGAAGGTGCTAAATTTATTTTGACTGGCAAGGTTTAGGTTTCAGTGGAAATTTCAGGTTGCTTATAGGAAAATAAAATTCCATTTTTTAACCCTTAAGTTTCTGACTGTGGGATTCAGATAGTAATACAAGTAAATGTAAAAAGTCAAAATGTTGGTTTCCAAATATATTTTCTAGTACAAGGAAGCAGAGTTTTATGGGTAAATAATTCAAATCTGTGTAGGAAGGTACAGGTGAGTTTGCGATATACTGCTATGTTAGAAAGCAAGAAAATGTTGCAGGATTGATGAAATTGCATCAAAAACCATATTGAAGGAGCTCTTATAGTGCAGGTTGTAAAAATTCAAGCATAAAAAAGAAGAAGAATTTAAGTTGGTTGAAAGATACTCTATATCTGAAAAAAATCAAATCCTCAAGTTTGCAGTGATATTCAAAAAAGATAAATCAATAAAAAGTAATTTGTCATCATTTATGACAGCTATTAAATCAATTTCTGCTTTGAAAACTGGCAATTATAGGAAAGAGGTAATTTGCCCCACCTTTCCAATAAGCATTCATAGCAACCAAATGCTCTGAGTTAAACAGGAGATCTCTAGCATATAGAATAATGACAATTAATTACGTGTAAGGAATGACAAAGTTGGCACTAGATATCTTGCAATCTTAGTTAAAATAATTTATTCAAGCAGCACTATTAATGTCTATTGAAACCATTTGCGGAATTGTTGGTGAGAAAGTGGATGTTCTTATGGTGGCAAAGTAACACATGAGGATTACTTTCTGATCACAACAAGAAAAGCAGAGTTTTACCATGGAAGAATCAAAGGCCAAACTCTACAGCTCTAATAGTATACAAGGTAATACTTTCTCCTGCCATATGAAGTAACATTACAATGTAATCTGGCTGGGAAAGCTTAACTTTTAATCTAATCAAATCATTGGCGTCTGATTTCTAGGTTACAGAAAATATAGATGCCAGAGCCATGATACCCAAGAGAAACAAAAGGTTGCTGCATATGCAATCTGAAATTTTCTAGTAAACATACTTTAAAAAGTGAAATAAAACAGTAAAACTAATTTTTGTATTGAATACATTTTACTTAACCCAACATGTGTAAAATACTATTATTTAAACATGTAATCAATAATAACAATCAGTAATAAAAATTATTAATGAGATATTTACATTCCTTTTATTTGTACTATGTCTTCTCAATTTGGTGTGGATTTTGCTCTACTGCACACCTCAGCTCAGACCGGTGGTCTGCATTTCCAGTGCCCAGTAACTAGTGGCTGCCAGATCGGACAGCGCAGGGCGAGAGGAATAAGCTAACTGCATAGTTAGTTTTATGCGTCAACTTGTCCAGGCTATAGCACCTACTTTTGAATCAAACACTAATCTAGGTGCTGCTGTGGAAGTATTTTATAGATGTGGTTAACACCTGTAGTCACTTGACTTTAAGGAAAGGAGATTATCCTTGATACCTGTCTGGGCCTCATCCAGTCATTTCCAAAACTGAGGTTTCTTTGAGGAAGGACCTCCTGCCTGACAGTTTCTAGCCTGCTAGCCTCCCCTTCGTACTTGCCAGGCCACACAAGGCCATAAACCAATTCCATGAATTTCATCACACACATACACACTCTCAAGGAGGCAAGGAGGGAGAGAGGGAAAGAGAGGGAGAGAAAGAGAGATAGATTTATAGACATAAATCTATCATCTAGATTTACATCTATATACATACACCAGCTTTAAAAGACATATAGACAATTGGAAATTTTTAAATATGAATTTAGATAATTAAGGAGCTACTGTCAATTTTGATAGGTGGGATAATGTAAATTTGTCAATGGACAAAAACGTCTATTTTCTTAGCAATGCTTTCTGAGGTATTTAAGGGTGAGATATTATCCAACTCCGGATAACACTCTTCTGCCTCAACCTACATGATGTAACAACTCTCAATAAGATGAAGGGAATATACCTAGCCTTCATCTTCACTGACATCAACTATGTTATCTCTAGCATAACAAGGGATAGTTAACAAGGTTTTAGCCTAATATTTAACAGTCTTACTGCATGATGAATCAGTTTTAAAAAATTAAATGAGAGGGAATCTAAGACTGTGGGGCAATAGCTCTTGGTAGCTGGGGGACTGGGATGCATGCTACTTCAAGAGCATAGAGGGCAATGACCAGACCATAGGAGGTGATGTGGATGGTTTGAGATGTGGGTTATTCCCACTTGGCCCATATCACCACATGACATCCAAGGACAACATGCCTCAGAATCATGACTCTTTCAAATCATCTATAAAACCAATATTTTGGCTTTCTGTAGTGTTTTCTTAAGAGTGCAGATGTCCTGGCCAAGTTACAGTATGTTCTTACCAGAATTCTCCCGTACAACTAAAACAACAAGATTAAATTGTAACGAAGTGTTGATGGCCTTGCTGTTATGATGACCGTTATTGCTATGGTGATTGTCTATACATTCCCGAAGATGAAAAACCACACCAGCCCAGCATATGACATTATTTTATAAAAGTTCTCTGTCAGAAGTAGAAGATACATTTATTTTATTAATGTAAATTCTAAATAAATATTTGTACACCTACTATGTACTTAGTTCAGTGTGGGATAGAACAATATTTTCCTATTACGTGCCTCATATAAATTGCTTAATGCCTTGCATGGCATTCTGCAAAGCTCTGTCACATACATGATCCCATCTGAAACTCACGTGACCGTGTAGATTTGGTAGGTTAGGTGCTCTGAACTCCATAGTGCAGACTGGGACGGTGGCAGACACTACTGGGTGCCAGCCTGACATCCATTCCTCCCCCATGCCACCTTCATTGCTAACAAAATCCCGATTGTGTTTTTAGAGAGAAACTGTCCTGCTTCAATTTAGGTGTTTGTTTCCCCCAGCCCTGCTGCTAGGGTTATGCACTGCAGTCCAGGCTCGTGACTCACAAAGAAGAAATCCGCTGGGCTTTCTGGGACACCTTGTCTGTGTGAGTGTTGGTTGCTTAAAGGAATTGCCATGGCTAGCTCTGTCCTGCACTCTCCTTCCTTCCTGCCTGTCTGCGAAGGTGAGGGTGGAAGCTGCCCTAGCCATTATGTGGCCAGGAAGGAAAGGCCGGTAAATAAATAAATTTTACCCCCTCCCCCAAATATCAGTTCAACAGCTTATATCTGGACTTTATTATGTGAGAATATAAACCTTCATTTGATTGAGAGACTGCAGTGGAGTTTTCTGTTATCTACAGCCAAAGGCGTTCCCAGCCAGGGCTGAGACTGAATGTTTAAATGGCGTTCCCAAGCTCACAAAACCTATAAGGGGCACTTTAAGTCAATTACTCTCCACTTTGCAAAGCCGTCTCATCCATTCAATGGTCAACAGCACTTTACCCGATGCTCCCAAATTGCCACTATATATAAATACAAAGAATAGAGGACATAAGCTTCTATTTAACTCCACAAGACATAAGACAAGAAGATGAGCATGTAAACAAGTATAGGAGTAAATAGTAGAGATGTTTATGGGAAAAATTATGGACCAAACAAT
>PVKM010006634.1:0-43669 GCA_004027735.1 Carollia perspicillata
CTGAGAAAGAGGCCCCAGTGGAAGGTAGGAGAGGACAATAAAGTCAAGGCTGGCTGGGGAGCAACAATACTCACTATTGGCCAACTTGACACTATTTCTAATGGCAAAATGACAAACACTAGAAATGGCACTAAGATAGGCACAGGAGATTTGGTTTGAAAATTTGGATATCTAGTTCACTCTGTTTAGAGCTGGGATAAGTCACTAACCATGTCTGAATTTTCTTTTCTGGTCTGTACATTGGGGATTGTCCCTTACAGAGTAGTTTTAAAGTTTTACATGACACAGTGTACGTGACTTTAAAAGATCTAAAGTGATATGCCAATGCTTCAGGGTTGTTTTTGTATATCCAGCATTCAGATTTAAACCCTACACATTGCTTACTCCGAAGCAACCCATACAGCAATATGCCTGCTACTTCAGAGCTGGTATTGAAGCAGAAGCACTCCATGTGTATGTGTGTATATTTGTGATAAGTACTCACATGCTGTGTATGTGGTGAGTGTATGTGCTGCTCATGTGTGGGCTTGCATGGTGCATGTGGCATGTGTTCATATGTGGTGCATTCGGCATGCACTTATGTTTGTGGTGTACAGGTGCACACACATGCTTGCATGTGTGTGTGATCTGAAAAAGCATGGTGCTATGAGATACACACAAGCTGAAAGTTATGAATCACTATTTGAAAATATCCCACTTCATTCCAAATTCCAGGGAGATCCCAGAGACAGCACACTGCTAAATCCACAGAGATTCAAAGTAAAGTCAAGCCTTTTGCTTTCCAGTTGTTCAGTAGAGGTCAAACCAGAACACTCTGAGTAGAGTAAAATGTGGACTGGGCTGTGAAGATGTGCCATTGGAGCCAGTCCTCTTAAAAGACTGCAAATGTCTAACAGGCCAAAGAGGGAGTGTAAGGCCATTGGTGGTGCACACTCTCAAGCCTGTCCTGTAATGAGGCTTCTTCAGACCACCTTTGGACCACTGGAAACAAGAGGAAACTAAATGTTAATGAATTCAGCTGCAGAGATGCTGGTCAGATGGGAAGCCAATATATTTCTCAGGTTATCTTAAATCTCCCCTTCTCAACTCTGTAGAC
This sequence comes from Carollia perspicillata, assembly GCA_004027735.1. Classification (NCBI taxonomy): domain Eukaryota; kingdom Metazoa; phylum Chordata; class Mammalia; order Chiroptera; family Phyllostomidae; genus Carollia; species Carollia perspicillata. The sequence continues at coordinate 1,097 of PVKM010006634.1, forward strand.
AGTATGTCCTAGTTCCTACAGTCCCCAGATTAGGGGATAGCAAACTGTGGAAAACTAAGTGAGTCACGGAGCCTTGTGCAGCATTTCTCTGATAGCTAGTCTCCTAGGTCGTGTGAGGAAAAGGAGAGCACTCAGGGACAGTAGTGACCAGCATGGCCGTATGCATTCTCTGGACATACACTGAACTGCTTGTTCTTCTGCACCAGAGGAGATTTTTAAATCCATGACACTACCTAAAGTTCTATACTTTCCACTGGAATGTGTGTCCATCTCTTCAGGGAGAAAGAAGAAATAAAATGCTGCTCTTTCATATAGAAACCTCACAGGCTAACAGAGGAAATGAGCACCACCAGAAAACAATTATGGAAAAATGTGGTACTGTATTAAATTCAGTTGTAGATTCTCAGATTTCAAGTACAGAGATGGAGGCTTGAGTTTGGCCTTAAAAATAGATGATTTTTCTAGACACACTGGCTGAGGGTGGGAGAGTAGATCAGAGAAGATCGCCTGGGTGGTACGGATTACTATATTTAGAAAAATGTGAGTATTTGAAACAAGGTTTTCAATCCTTTAGGTTCTGTAGTTACAGAGCTGGAAACCTGTGAGGTTCGTGTGGGCTTACAAAAATGATGCCTGAGACTTAAAACAATGTAGATCCAAATCCAAAAAGAAAATTTAAAAATAGAAATTACAAATATTTCATGACAACTGTAAAACATAGCGTAACTTCCACTAATAAACTCCATTCACCTCATATAAATATGGTGTTTGATATGGATGCTTGGTATCATGAGTGGTAAGAACTCCAAAAGAAATAGTGCTCAGGACCCAAGAAGGTCTCGAATCCACCCTGCTTTGAAAGACACAGACTCCAACGGGCTGCCTAGAGAAGGTCGCTTTTTCTAGACCTTGTTTTCTTTATCTAAAAAAACCCCCCAAAATTTCTCAATTGGGGTCTCTGGAGGCCAGAGCATCATGCAACCACAGAGAAGTCACAGAAGTTTTACAAATTCAGAAGGAGATAATTTCATTCAAGTCTTGGAGTAAATCAGTGAAATTAAGTAGGAGTGAACAATTATTTATTAATGATTAATGAGAAAGTAGAACATACACACATAATGATTAGGTTGTATATTATTTGCATTAACACATTGTCTAGCAAATGTTTATGCGTTGTAGCTAAAGCTAGATTTTTGTTGTTGTTGATTAGATTTCATCAAGGATCAACTAACAAGAAATGCTTATTAACTCTGCGAGTTGATTGAGTAGTGGGAATCCAAAGTATTTGGACCATAATCAGTCACTTCTATAGGCCTGTTTTGACAATGTACCCAATAACAGGCAAAGTAATTTGGAATATAGGTCTTACAATCTGAATCTATCAAGTAACATCAATCATTATGCATGTTTAGGGAAAAATCTGAAGAAAACAAGGAAATGTGCCAATATTTTTCTTTTCACAGTCCTATGTCACTTGACACAATATAGCTGCCTGTTATGTCATGAATCTTGATTTGCCAAGAACTTGTTCTTTTCTCGTAAACATCAGTGCTATATACTGTGAAAGTAAGATAGATATAAGACAGTTTCATAATTAAAGGTAGTAAATTCTTACACTGAGATCATCATTCTAAAGTAGCTACATTGTATTCAATCACCACTACCTGGGGAGGATCTTATGTAATGTTTAACTGAATGTACATTCAGTTTATCCTCCTGGATTTACTGACATCAATAGCAGTCTAAGTTTTGAAAAAAAGCAGAAAAGATCCTGGCTAACATCAATGCTGTCTAAAGGACCTAACGGGCTGTAAACTATTGTTTTAGGAAATGTTTTGTTATGAAGATGAGGGTTAAAGACAACAAAAGAAGCTTCAGAGATATGTATAAAATTCAGAAGCCAAGATTCAGAGATATAAAAGTACTTCAATGCATACATTGCTTCTAAACTTTAAAATGCTTCCATAGATCCTGAAAAATCACTTTTTCTCTAAATTCTGTATCTTGTCTGACAATACTAAGTACTTACCTGAATCTGGCAGATAAGTAAACAAAGTCTAAAAGCTAACATTGAGCCCAAGGTCACGAAGCTAGCTTCTTTAACAGTATGTTGGCACATCTGCAAATATCTGAGATATATGCATGTGTATTATTCCCCAGAATTATTTAATCAAAGATTATTTTGTAGGTTTTGGAAAAACACTTTTTGAGAAACTTATCTTCCTCCATGAGCTCTCTATTAATCTCAGAAGAAAATAGACCCCCACCCTTACGCCTTATTATACTGTGCATGTTTGATAATATTCTTGATAATGGCACTGAAGCTTTTCCAATCTTGTACCTTTTCTCTGAGAAATTTGCAAAACCAAGTAAAGATGCCTAATGTAGTTTGCTTAAGAAATGCCAATCAGTGGTTCAGACAGATGCTTTCTGGAATAACAACCAGTGAGCTGTGCCTGGAACACTATGAAATGTTTTGCACATAAAATGAATCCTTATGCATGGAAAGTCAATACCTGTTATGAGTGGTTATCCTCTGGTGGTTAGTTTGAAGGGCTGGGAATTAAAGTAGCTCATTCCAGCTGAGGCTCTCACTCCTCAGTGAAGAAGCAGGAGCAAAGAAATTTATACAAATCCAAGTGCATTTTGTTCCAACTTTGTCTCAGGGTAGTATAAATGGCAGAGTTCACACCTTTGGTGCACATGACATATGCAAAGAGTAAGTGTTGTCTCCCCCAAAGCAGGTTTTTTCCTCATAGGAAAAGATTGCTTTACAGCATCCTCCCAAAGACTCTTGATATTTCATTCTGCACAGGGTAGGGTATATCGTAGCCGCTCAATAATCTACTTTATTAATGTTGAGCTGCTTTTTATTGAGACAGGAAAGATGTTTTTGCCTATATATGATTTTTTTATATCAACAGGATATATTTTACACCAGAATCTCTAAGAAAGCAGAGACCATGGGGTCTTCTTACTATTAAATCAAGTACTAGAATCAGGTAATTCTAAAAAAGGCAATAAATTCATTTCATGTGAAATTTTGGAAATCAATAAGGGAGAATTTTAGCCATTGGAGCTATTCAAACCATTAACTTAACTTTTTAGCTGCCAGTTAGATATGATGAGACACTTGCATGCTTGTAAGTATCCAGTTCCACTAAGATTTCTAATATCTTTCCAAAATTAATGTTCTCTTACATTTTTATCCATGAAAATACAGGAGCTGTTTATTTGTTTGTTTGTTTGTTTAGTTGCTGTGTCTCCTTACAAATTTTCTTAAATCTCTTTGTGAAGTTATGCTTTTTTGGTGGTTATTTCTTTCTCTTCCTTTTCCTATTCCTAATCCCTTTCTCTTTCTCCATTCCCAATTTTTGTTGATGGCTAATGGCCAATCATTATTGGGTTAATAACATGAGAAACATGCCTATGAAGGTAGGAGGAGTTAAAAAGGACTTTCAAAGAGTAGCCACTATGTGACTCCCTTGTAGTCATGAGGTCATGTCCTGTTGCCCTTATATGACATGTATTCACTGAAGAAAAACCTTCACTTTTACTATCATTGAATGCAAGAAAGTGTTCAATAGTACTGAACCAACTCGGACAGGATAAAAATTAATAGAACCAGAAAGTAGTAGAGTTTGGAGGAACTTTAGGAGACAGCTAATCTAGCCTGTGTAGTTTAATGGTTAAAAATATAAACTCAAGACTGTGTCATCTCAATCAAACTCATGTCTGAGTGTCAGCTATTGGGATCCCCCAACTGTACTATCATTTCTTGACATTCAGGATTTGGTACAAGTTAGACACTGCAGGTAAGTGTAGCCTTGATTTTTATGATTATTCTGACTTTCAGTTCAGGATTACCATTTCCACATGGAGGATATAACAATCTTGCTTTTGAATATGAATCAAAATCAATTAATATCTTCCCAATGAATGAAAGGTGACTGAATTTTATAATCTGGAACTCCCTTATCCAATTGTTTTTTGTTATTATTTCAACCTAAATACATTAACAAAAAAAGCATGCATACACATGTATGTATGCATGTATGTATACATCTACATGGAGATAAATATAAATAAATATAAATAGACATGTAAAGTTCAAAGAAGTTAGCACTTTGGAGAAAGATTATTAAAAGAAAAATTAATATGTATTCAAAAAATTTCTAGGTATGCAAATGAATAGGATTAACTACCTATTTTTCAAATCTGAATGAAAGTATATCATGGAAAGATATACCAATTATACTTCATTATAAAAAATAAAACAAAAAATATTAATTATTTAGTCTGTAATAACCTTTCTTTTATAAATCATACTCACTCTTGGTATGATCTAGAGCTAACAAAACAAAAAGCCATCATTTATAGAATATTCATGTTCTTAAGTGACTTCACAAATGAAAAGATGTCATCTGATAAGAGTTAACTTTATATTTCCTTCTTACCTCCAAATTAATTATTTTTTATTGTTGTTCTATTAGAGCTGTCCCAATTTCCCCTCCCATTGCCTTCCCCTACCCCACTCACCCCTTCCTCCCGTTCCCACAATCAATCCGACCCTGTTGTCCATGTCCATGGGTCATTTATACATGTTTCTTGACTAGATGCCTCCCCTTCTTTCCCACTTTTCCCCATCTCCCCCTTCTCTGGTCACTGCCAATCTATTCCGTGTCCCCATGTCTCTGGTTCTACTTTGCTCATTTGTTTATTTTGTTCATTAGTTTCTCTTATAGGTGAGGCCATATGGTATTTGTCTTTCACCACCTGGCTTATTTCACCTAGCATAATAGTCTCCAGTTTCATTCATGTTGTCTAGAAATTACTTCTTTCTTTCTGCTTCGTAGTATTCCATTGTGTAAATGTACCAGTTTTTTGATCCACTCATTTATTGATGGGTGCTTAGGGTATTTTGAGCAATTAACTGTTGTGAATAATGCTGCTATGAACATTGGAGGACATAGATTCTTTTGGATTGGTGTTTCAAGGTTCTTAAGGTATAATCCCAACAGTGCAATTGCTGAGTCAAAAGGCAGTTCAATTTTTAGTTTTTTGAGGAAATTCCAAACTGTTTTCTACAATTGTGGGAATGCACCAGTCTCCATTCCCACCAAAAATAGACAAGGGTTCTCTTTTCTCCACATCCTTGCCAACACTTGTTTATTGATTTGTTAATGGTGGCCATTCTTGATTGGTGTGAAGAGGTATCTCGCTGCGGTTTTAATTTGCATCTCTCTGATGGCTAGTGATCTCGAGCAACCTTTCATATGTCCAGGGGCCCTCAATATGCTCCCTTGGAGAAGTGTCTGTTCAGGTCCTTTGCCCATTTTTTAATTGGATGTTTGTCTTCCTGGTGCAGAGTCATGAGTTCTATATATATTTTGGAGATCAAACCCTTGTCTGAGGTATCATTGGCAAATATATTTTCCCATATCGTTGGTTCACTTTTCATTTTGATGTTTTCTTTAGCCATGCTGAAGCTTTTTAATTTGATATAATACCATTTTTTTTTATTTTTTCCCTTTATTTCCTTTGCCCTAGGAGATATACCAGCAAAAAATATTGCTACATGAATATCTGAGATTTCCCTGCCTATGTTTTCCTCTAGGATTTTTATGGTGTTGTGGTTTAAGCCTTTTACCCATTTTGAGTTTACTCAGATGTATGGTGTAAGTTGGTGGTCTCACTTCATTTTTTTGCATGTACCATTCCAGTTCACTCAACACCATTTGTTAAAGAGTCTATTTTTACTCCATTTTATTCTCTTGTCCACTTTGTCAAATATTAATTGACCATAGAGAAATTTATTTATTTCTGGGCTCTCTATTCTGTTCCATTGATCTATGTGTCTGTTTTCATACCAGGTCCAGACTGTTTTAATTATAGTAGCCTTGTACTATAGTTTGATACCAGGTATTGTGATCCCTCCTACTTTGTTATTCTTTCTCAAGATTGGTGAGGCTATTAGGGGTCATATTTGGTTCAATTTAAATTTTTGAAACACTTATTCTAGATCTGTGAAATATACATTGGTATTTTAATACGGATTGCATTGAATCTATAGATTACTTCAGGCAGTATGGACATTTGAATGATGTTAATTAGTCCAATCCATGAACACGATATATGCTTCCATTTATTCGTATCTTCCTTAATTTCTTTCTTCATTGTTCTGTAGTTTTGCAAGTACAGGTCTTTTAACTCCTTGGTTAAGTTTATTCCTAGGTACTTTATTTTTCTTGTTGCTCTAGCAAATGGGATTTTTTTCCTGATTTCTGTTTCTGGTATTTCATTGTTAGTGTACAAAAACCCCTTCAATTTCTGATTTTTGCTCTGTATCCTGCTATTTTGCCGAATTCACTAATTAGGTCGAGTAAGTTTTTGGTGGAGCCTATAGGTTTTCTATGTGCATTATCATGCCATCTGCAAATAATGACAGCTTTACTTCCTCCTTTTCAATTTGACTACCTCTTATTTCTTTTTCTTGTCTAATAGCTTTGGCTAGAACTTCCAATACTATGTTGAATAAAAAGTGGTGAAAGTGATACCCTTATCATGTTCCTGATCTTAGGGGGAAAGCTTTTAGTTTTTGCCCATTGAGTATGGTGTTGGCTGTAGGTTTCTTGTATATGGTCTTTATTATGTTGAGGTATGTTCCTCTATTCCCACTTTGTTGAGCGTTTATTTATCATAAATGGGTGCTGTACTTTATCAAATGCTTTTTCAGCATCTATTGATATTGTCATGTGATTTTTGTCTTTCATTCTGTTTATGTGGTATATTATATTTATTGATATGTGAACATTATACCATCCTTGTATCCCTAGGTCCCACTTGTATCCTTTGTATCCCACTTAATCATGGCGTATGCTCTTTTTAAAGTAGTACTGGGTCCAGTTTGCCAGTATTGTGTTGAGGATTTTAGCATCTATGTTCATCAGTGATATTGTACTGTAGTACTCTTTCTTTGTTGTGTCTCTACCTGGTTTTGCAAGTAGGATAATACTAGCCTCACAAAACGTTGGGGGGGGGGGTCTTCCTTCTTCTTAATTTTTTTGGAATAGGTTAAGAAGGATAGGAATTAGTTCTTCCCTAAATGTTTGGTAAAATTTGCCTGTGAAGCCAAAGTCCAGGGCTTTTCTGTGCCAGGAATTTTTTGATTGCTGCTTTAATAACACTAGTTGTTATCAGTCTATTCAGACTTTCTGCTTCTTCTTGATTCAGTTTTGGCAGATTGTATGCTTCTAGAAATTTGTCCATTTTGCTCATGTTGTTAAATTTCTTGGCAAATAGTTATTCATAGTAATTTCTTCAATCCTTTTTACTTCTTTGGTATTGGTTGTAATTTCTCCTCTTTTGTTTCTGATTTTATTTATTTGGGTCCTCTCTCTTTTTTCTTGATGAGTCTGGTTAAAGGCTCATTGATTTTGCTTATCTTTTTAAAGAACCAGCTTCTGGACTTATTGATCCCTTGAATTGTTCTTTTAGTTTCTATGTCATTTAATTCTGCTCTGATCTTGATGATTTCCTTCCTTGTACTCACTTTGGACTTTGTTTGTTGTTATTCCTCTAGTTCTTGTAGATGTAGGATTAGACTGTATATTTGAGATTTTTCTATCTTTTTTTAGATAGACCTGTTTTGCTGGGTCCCACAGGTTTGGGGCTATTGTGTGTTTCCAGAAACTTTTTGATATCTTCCTGATCTCATTTTAACCCATTCACTATGTAATAGCATGTTATTCAGTCTCCATGAATTTGAATGTTTTTGAGTTTTTACCTTGAGGTGGGTTTCCAGTTTTAAGCTGTTGTGATCCCAGAATATGCTTGATATGATTTCAATTTTCTTGAATTTGTTGAGGATGTTTTGTGTCCTACTATGTGGTCTATCTTTGAGAATGTTCCATATGCATTTGGAAAGAATGTATATTTTGGATCTTTGTAGTTGAAAGGCTCTCTATATATCAATTAAATCCATTTAATCTAGTGCATTGTTCAGTGCCATAATATATTTGTTAATATTTTGTTTAGAAGATAACAAAATATTGTTGACTGTGGGAGGTTAAAATCCCCTAGTATAAGTATGTTGCTGTCTATATCTTGCTTGAAGTCCTCCTAGATTTTCCTTATATATTTGGGTGTTTCGTGTTGGGTGCATATATGTTTATAAGGGTTATATCCTCTTGATGGATTATTTCCTTAAGTATTATATAGTGTCCTTTTTTATGGTCTTTGCTTTAACATCTGTTTTGTCTGATATAAGTATTGCTACCCCAGCTTTTTTTTCATGTCTGTTAGCTTGGAACACTTTTCCATCCCTTTACTTTCAGTCTGTGTAGATCTTTCATTTTGAGGTGGATTTCTTGTAGACTGCATATATGTCAGTCATGTTTTCTTATCCACCCAGCTATGCTATATCTTTTGATTGGAGCATTTAATCCATTTACACTTAAGGTTATTACTGTAGGTACTTATTCATTGCCATTTTCCCCTTTGTATCTGTATTCCTCCTTTTCTCTATCCTTTTCTTCATCTTGTTAAAGCAGTCCTTTTAGCATCTGTTGCAATGTTCATTTGATGGAGATGTATTCTTTGAGCTTTTTTTGTCTAGGAAAATTCTTATTTCACCTTCCATTTTAAATGAGAGTCTTGCTGGGTAGAGCAGTCTTGCTTACAGGCCTTTGCTTTTCATTACTTGGAATATTTCTTGCCATTTTCTCCTGGCTTGTACTGTTTCTGTTGTGAAATCAGTTGATAGACTTATTGGAGCTCCCTTGTATATCATTAGCTACTTCTTCCAAGCTGCCTTTAAGATTCTTTGACTTTAAATTTTGCCGTTTTAATTATGATGTGTCTTGGAGTGGGCCTCTTTGGGTTCATCTTGATTTGGACCCTCTGTACTTCCTGGAGCTGCATGACTTTTTCTCTTGTCAAGTTAGGCAAGTTTTCTGTCATTACTTTTCAAACAGGTTTTCTATCCCTTGCTCCTTTTCTTCCCCTTATGGTATCCCTATGATACAGATTTTGTTATGTTTCATGTTGTCCATAAGCTTCCTTAAACCTTTTCATTCTTTTTTAGTCTTTTTTCATTTTCTTGCTCTTTCTGGGAGTTTTTTCCTGCCTTGTCCTCCACTTGCTTGTTCAATCCTCTACTTCATCTAGCCTGCTTTTAATTCCTTCTACTGTGTTCTTCAGTTCAGATATTGTATTCTTCATTTCCTTCTGGCTCTTATGGATAGTTTCTATGTCATTTTTCCTGCTGGAGTAGTTTGCAGTAAGTTCCTTATAGCTTCCTGGAGTTTTTTTGTAGTTCTCACTGAGCTCATTGAGCATTCTTATAACCATAATTCTGAACTCATTGTCTGATAGTTTTCTTGCCTCTATTTTATTTTGAAATTTTTCTGGAGGTTCCTCTTTTCCTTTCAACTGGGGGTTGTTTTTTGTCCCCCATTTGAGGTGACTCTTCTTGTTTATTTCTGCTTTTTAGATTGATTTGCTTTGACTCCTTGTCTTCATGGTATGAGACCTGTGGGATTCAGGGGTGCAGTCTCCTTGATTTCCTTAGGTGGATACTCTTAGGGTGTGCTTTATGCTGTTTATATGGGCTCTCTGAAAATAATTGAGTTTTGGTTGTTGTTGGGTCATTCTTTGGTGGGTCCTTCCCTCTGGCTGGCTGACTGAGAGTCTCTCTGCCTACCACATATTGTATGCTGTTGTACAGGTGCTGCCAGAACAAAACTAAACAGTCCAGGAAACAAACCCACACCTGCAAAGTAATTCCTTCCCAAAATCACACTATCAACAGCAAATGAGCCAACATTAATAAAGGTGTAAAGAGAGTAAGACTATTGTAAGAAAGGAAAAACAAACATGAGATGACTAACTGAAAGAAAAAATGATTTTAAGAGGGGAGTGGGAGGAACAATAGTAAGAATAGGGAAAGCAGACAAGGTGAAGAAAGAAATAAAGTAGAATTTACATCATAAATTAAAAAGGGAGGGAAGAAGGAAGAATGGAGTAAGAGAAGGAAAGTGTATAGTATTAGGTTTAAATAGAAATTTTAAAAGACTACATATAGTGAGAGGGAGAAAAAAAAATAGGAACCAACTTGGAAGAAAATGATCCACCCCAGCACTATCAACAACAAATGAACAAAGATTAATATATTTGGGATGATAATAAGAGGGGAAAAAGAAAGAAAGAAAAGCTCAACAGATGTCTACAGTAAAGAGAAGTAATTTTCAGAGGATACATGGAGAAGGAATACTAAGAGAAAAGAATGGAAATCAGGCTAAATCAGGGAAAAAATTAAAATTTAGAGTGAAAAAAAGAAGTGGCAGGAGGAAGGCAAAAGGGAGTAAGAGAATGAACTTGTGAAATTTGAAGTTTGAAATACAAAAATAGTAAAGATCTAGAAATAAAGTGGAAGAAATGCAACAATCATCACCAGATCCAAAACCAATGAGCAAAGACTGAAAAAGATGAAGAGAGAATAAGGGTATTTTAAGAATGGGGAAAAGGATGTGAGATGATTAATTACAAAAATGGTTTTTAGAGGCTCAAGCAGGGAGAAATTATAAGAGTGCAGAATGGAAATAGTCATAGCAAGAAAGAAAATAAAAGTTAGAACAAAAATAAGAAGAGAAAAGAAGATAAAATGGAATAAGAGAAGGGAGGAGCAAAATATGAGATTTGAAAGAAACTATTATATAAAAACTAGTGACTGCATATAGGCACAAACTTGAAGGACAAGAAATGAATGTTAAAAATCTATGCAGGAGAGAAAACAATGCAATTCATGAAGAAGATGGTGGTGGAATTCATCTCAGTAGAATCTCGTTTTTACCACTGTCTTTTCTTTCTGGATCTGCCCTTGGTGATGTCAGATGGTCTCCTAGTCTGGCCCTAGGCAGACTACCCGTGATCCACAGACTGTGGCTGTCTTCTTCAGTTGTTAATCTAGTAAATCTGTAATCAGCAGTCAGTCTTAAGCACCACATGGCAGGACAGAGTAATTCCTGTAGGTGGGGCTATTGCTTCCCCTCTGGCTGATGCCACGTGGAGGGGAGTCGTCTGCCTGAGCAGGGTGGCTCCTGCAGTATTGGGGATGACTCAGCACCAGGATCCTGGCAGCTGCTTTCTCAGTTCTCTCCCCAAAACCACCATCCCAAGATTTTCCTCAAGTGTCTGTAGTTCATTCTGCCCTGCTTTCACTGGAGCCCAGTGTAAGTGACTGCAAATCAAATTTTATGCATTAATCCTGTCAGAGGCTCTCTGAGTCTCTAGTTATCTCTCCCTGGCAGACAGAAACCCTGCTGTTTTTCTCAACTGGATCTTATTTGAGTTCCTTTCTGGCACAGGTGCTGTCTGCTGGGGATGGCAGCTTGGAGTTAGACCCCACACATCTCAAGAGGAACCCCCCAGCCACTGAAATTTCCCTCCAGCACATTGGATGCCACCTGTGGGAGAGCCCAGCCACTCCCAGTCTCCTCTGAACTCCCTGCCAGTCACATTGCCATGAAATAGTTTCTTCTGTCTGTCATGGTCACAAGGCTTTTCTCCAGCTGTTGTTTAGTTGGTTATTCCAGATGATTTCTCTACAGTTTAATTGTAATTCCAGATTGGTCCTGGGAGAAGGTTAGTGTGGCTTCCACTTACTCCTCCATGATCTTTAAAATTCCTAAAATGTAAGAATCTAGAAACTGAATACATGACTGTTAAGGTATCCTCTGAAATTAGTTATCCTGAGAATGTTGTTACCCTCACCCCACAGGGGTCACTGTTGCTGAAAGATTTTAATAGCCAACTGAATAGCCCTCTGAGTATCCTAACCTCTTGGATCAGCTCCTTCTACCCAATGACAACTCTATGACTTCAGTGCTATCCTTGACACCCTCCTAACACTCTCTCACTCACTGTCAGCAAAAGATCTTGATTCCTTGGTCTGAGTTTTGATAAAAGAGTGCAGATCTCCTGCTAGGCAACACCATTTCTTTGGGTTCTCTCCCAGAGGTGGAGTTGTGAGCATCAGCAGCAGACAATTTGAGCCTGACTTTCTGGAGATCACAGAGAGTGTGTGCCTTATCTGTTTATTACAAGTAGACTTTGCTTAGTATTTTACTTTTTTTGATAGAGTGGTAGTTGAGTGGTTATCTATATAGGCTGGATAAGATTAGAAGAATTCATCAGTCATGTTTGAGAGAAAAAGCTAAATTTGGAAGTTTTGGGCTGGTACAGAGCTGAACATCTTGCCTTCTTACTTATAGTTATAACAAAAGATAGTCCTCCATTAATTGCTTGTTCTAAAAAGAGCTATAATTAAACAATAAAACAACATGTATTTTATTTTAGAAACTGCATGTTTTATGAACAGCTAAGAGAGGAAACATTTATTACATAGCGTTATTAATTGTAGATTATTTGTTGTGACCAAATCAACAAAATGCTGTTACTGTAAAAATTCCCCCTGGGATACAAGAATGACTTTGTTATGCAAAATGCCTCTCTGTAGAGCTTTTGCCAGAATCAGATTTTACTATGACAGCACTTTATTCTACATAGCTAGCAGCACAGAGCCCTACTCTCTGACCTGTATTGAGAGCATGAGGGAAAATAATACTTATTGTTCCCCTTGCTACTCTTAGAGAAAACAGAAATGTGTGCTAGCAGAACCCTGAACTAGGAATCTCAAGATCCCACTTCACAATTAACCTTGGAAAACTCATGTACCATATTGTATTTAAAGTTCCTCATCTGTACAATATAGATAATAATTCCTGATTCAATAACTTCCTAGAGTTATTGTAAAGATCAAAGCATTGAAGAAAAATGTTTTCCCCACAAAGTATGTAGTGATAGATATGTGCAAGAGTCTAAGATATTTTTTTAATTGAACAATGACCTGGATGGGACAAGGGTAAGGACCAGGTTGTTCACCAGAGTTAATATTAAAACTATGTAACAAGCGACATAGATGCAGTTCAGATAGAGTAGCTACTGGGAGAGTTGTATCAGTAAGTTATCATCAGTATCCACCACTGGCATTTTGGACATTATAGCCAGCTCATCTAGGACATACTCTGAACTTCCCTTTAATAACAAGTGTCTCTAGACAACTTTGTCAGCCTGTCTCCTTTGGGTGGGGGAGTCATCTCCCTCAATGTCTGCCAGACAAGAGAGCTTATTACATTACCCTTATTAAATTTCCTTTTGCTCTTCAACTCTCATTGCCTATGCCCTCTCATTTCTATCAGGCTTATAACACTTAATTTCTCCTTTCCTCTGCTATGATTGAGTCCAATTTCCATCCCAATTGTGAGGCTACAGGATGTAGCTTCCATTCCAGTGAGAGTTCTCCATGGAGGCTGACAACCTGAGTTATTAATATTATTACTGATTAATCATTTTAAGCACAAGAAATATGTTGAAACTCTTGTTTGAACTTTCCAAGTGTCTATGGCTCCTGACTTAAATGAGACATAGTTTTACTCCTGACTGTTAAAGACTGCTCATTTATTTCCTGGGGCCACAACTTCCTAGGTTTGTGATCATCCATTGGTAATGAGTTTCACAGTAGATTAAACTGTAGGCCGGTCCTTTTTGGAAACCTGAAAAAGTTCTCCCATGTCCTTTAGATACAGTTCAAGATTCTCATGCTAGCTTTCAGGGTTCTATACAATCCATTCAACAAAATAATAGGGATCTCTGTACTTTCTCAGGTTTACTCATCCCTATCTGACAGTACCCACTCATTAGTTCCCACCTTAGCATCTTTGCACGTGCCTTTTCCTAATTTTCATGTTTTTTCTCTCCTCTTTCCACTTAGGGGACTACTGAAGCCTCAGTTTTTCCCAATTAGTAGAGGTGTCCCCTCTCTGCACATATTCATTGTACTGCATTCAATAGTCACTTGTTGTCTTATTATGTTATCTGATTTGTCCATTGGTATTTTCTCCCTCACCTTACTCTACAAATACTTTGACATCAGAAGCCACATATTGGAAGTCTTTTCTCCTTCTTTAAGGAGTCACAGAAATGAACCAACAATAGACACAAGGATGCTACTGACTTGCCAGGGTGCAATAAAGTGTGACTGCCAAACCCTGTAATGCACTTGCTTTACAGGCTGGCTCTATACTCTGAACCATTGGACTGTTCCACTCCATAATTATTACATGTTGGTTGACTGAGTCTACATTAAACATGTGCACACAATAAGTTGGCTTGTGTATGTTGAGAGCAAGGATTGTAACCTCATATCCAAGAATTTTAAGATGTTGAAAAGTGGGTTTCAAGTACCTTATTAATGCATTAAAACCGAATGCAAACATTTCTGTGCATTTGATTCTGTCTCTTATCCTTTGCTTTCTGCACTCACAAGAATTCACAGCTTCAGATATACTTTCCAAGAAGTCTATGAGTTCCTTCCTAGAAAATTAGGAAGCTCCATACTAAGACTGGGAGGATACTATCAAAGCCAACCACTACATAGGTGGGTAGAGGTTGACAGGCACCAAAATAAATTGGGGAAAAAAATCTAGATTTTCTTTCAAACTCTACCTTTACTTCGTAGTGAATTTAAAGTGTTATATCAGGAAATACCTGTTCAGGTCTCTTAAAACAGATTTCTATACTGGTCTAAGCAGAGATTTGCTAGCCCCCATCCTTCCTATGGGGACTCTTCTTCCCACTCCAGTCCACTGCCCAAAGCTTATCAGCAGAGCTGTGCCCCAGGCTGTGTATTGGTGGGGTAGACTGCCTAAAGCAAACCCAGAATTAAGGAGTTCCACAGGGAGTGGCCCTGTGGGATTAACCAAACAAGGCTCTGATTTCCCCTCTAGCAACAATCCTGTTTTCTCTACCATCCCTTCAGGGTGAGGAGTGAGGCTCAGCTCAGCGTGAATTAGTATCTCAAAGCAAACCTGCCAACCAGGTCCACAGTCATTGTCTTCCCTTCCTGTTTTAGGAAAAGAAAACCTCATTTCTGATTTTCCCCTGGACTACAGCTCGCAGTCTGCTCCTATCTGCTTGGGCTCATGCAGTCCAAAATTGCTTTTTTCTCACACTTCTGATGTTCGTCCTTTACTTGGCTTCCCTCTAGGTTAACACTGACTTTCTGAGGGTCTAGGATGGAGGCGGGAGTGAATGCATGATGTTAATATAGTTCTATCTCTTTTTTCTCTTACAGTGGCAAATCCCAGTTCTCAGGAAGGCTCTTGCACAAGACTTTTAAACACCTGAGCGGCCCCTTTGAGGATCAGTGTATGTGGAACACAGCCTTAGACTATAAAACATGGAAAGAGAGACAAAGTAAAGTTTGCAAAATGTGTCCTGTTTAAACTTAGATTGGAGATTTAGTCATCTTTATCCACACCTAGTCCTTGTTTTACCTCTAATTCTCAGAAACTCGCTTGCTTCCAGGTCTGAGAGTTTTCAGTCTCATGATTTCATGCTTTCTTTGTGCTGACTGACTTTCACACTGTGCCACTAGCAAGGACACAGGAGGACAATCCAGTAGAGGGTGCTGTTCTGGGTCCCATGGCCAAATGTACAGAGTTTCCTCATGGGATCATAGGTTGACAATTCCCCAGGCCCCCAAGTCTGAGCAGTCTGAATTCTCCAGCTGCCCTCTGGTGTGACACAGAACCATGATTCTGAGTCACATTTATCACAAAATGTGGGTAAGAATGATAAGTTTTATAAAAGGACTATTGCTATAGGCTGAGTACTTGCATTAATCTATGATATTATTGGTCAGCTAAACTTTGAACCAAGCACTATTCCTATTTGCATCTCCTAGCTCTGTGTACCTCTCCTCAACTGATGCCTAGAAAGAGCTCCAGGACACATCTGGACACCTTGATATTAGAGTTTGTGGTATTTGCAGTCATATTTCCCCTTAAAGGCATCTTTCCATATCAGGAGATATGAAGCAATTTAAAATATGAGCAAGTTTACATTTAAGAAGAAAATGAAATAAAATATCTTTGGTGAAATAATAGTATTGGGTTTATAAATGTGTTGTCATTGGATTTGTTTGAATTAAGGTAAGTATGCAAATTGAACAAAAGTTGTTACAAAATAATCAAACTGACTAAAACACATTCCATACAATGTTTTTGATTCAGTTTACTTCTTATGTATTAACTGAACCCTTACTATGGCTCAGCTCTGGGTTACTGAAGGAATTCCCAAACCTGATGGTATGATGAGTTTTCTTCTGAAAAATGTATCTTTCTGTTTAGAGTAAAGAAACTATATAAATTGTGGCCAAGGTGTGTACTTCTCAGAAGAGTTGGAAATATTTCTAAGGAGATGGGTATCCTAATTTAATTTCAGCAAATTCTTTAACTACATATAAACACACATATTAAGCTAATTCACAACCATACCCTCAATGGCTGGAACTTCTTGATCAGTAATTATTTTACCTTGTTAAACTAACAAAGAAAACTAAATCACAGGATTTAGAAAATGCCAATTGCTGTATTTTATGACCACAAGTCTCTTCCTAAAGTCTTCACTCTTTTTGGCATAGGTAGGAGTACAAAAAAGTTATATATAGCAGGTTACATATGTTTGAATGTATTGCCAAAATGACTCCAATACATTTGGAGGCACATCTTCACTCATCTCTGAGTTACTTATTTCTTCATGTCCTTTTCCTTTAACATGGCATTGGGACAGAAGTAAGAACTTGAATGGACAATGATCAAAGACCAGAAGTCATCTTTGTAATGCACAACAAGTAATGGACTCCTAGGGCAAGAAGCTCCCAGAATGACTGAGATTCAATTTCTCACCAGCATGACAAAATGATGGTGGCTTGGAATTCTTAAGTTGACTTTGAGGAGAAAAATGTACTATTTCTATACTATTGAGTTCGTGTACTAACATCATCCCACCTGTCTGAGTATCTCCCAAATCTGGACAGGTGGCAAAATTTAATGTTGCTTGACATTAAAGTATTTAATGTCTTGGTCTTGTGGGTTTTTTACTTCCCCTTGCACTACCTTCCAAAGTTTTGTGACTTTCCCTCTTCTTCTTTTTGGATAGATATAAAGCAATGTTGAAGATGTTGACTATGAAGAATATCGTAGCAACTGCCATTCTACTTCAGGTGAGAAAAAATTAGTGATACAATTATGGAGTAATTGATCATTTCTCATTCAACCTAGCTGGTGAACAAAACTTTTAGGACAACAAACTAGTGCTGGAGAACTAACAGAGCCTTTTCTGAACTGGCTCAGTAAGTGGGTTGATTCAGTGAAGGAAGAGCTGAGCTGAGCAAAGAGACTTTGATATCTGAATGTGGCTCCACTGTCAGGGTCAAGAAGGACCATGGCTGAGCCTGCCTCAGAACATGTTGGACCATGGGCACCTGCTTCACCTTCTGCCCTTCATTACATACTGTCACTGACACATTCTTCTATCTTAAAGCCAGTTTGCTCACAGTTAATGAAAAGTCTGCACAGATATGACACTGCAAAAATCTAACATTTGCTTTTTACTCACCTTCCTTTTCTACAATTCTATCTGCCTCTGTGTTCTAAAGGTTTAGTTGGTCATACATTATGACAGACATTTCAGGCTCTTCACCTGTGTTCAGACTTTTGACATGTACTACAGAGGATAAAGTAATTATAGGGCATGGTCCTTCATTACAGGGCAAAGAAGAGAGGGATGCTATTTAACAATATTCCTGGTGCCCATTTTGAAGTTGAGATGAACTGATAGGGTGTGTTTCCTAGAGAGAGAGAGCAGGAGAAGTGACAAGAAACTGAAGGGAGCAGCACATGTCCAGAGGCTTCTGATCAGAAGAGGAGGACCATTTACCCATGGCAGTGGAGTTAATGTCACAGTGAGGGGTGGGGAGAACTGGGAATGATAGTGAGACATATTGAGAATAAAGGGTGAGGCAAGGTGATGCGAGAAAGGAGAGAACAAGCAGTGAGGGCTGAGGGTGAGGTGATCAAGGCAGGCTTAAATGCAGTACATACACACAAACACACACACACACACACACACACACACACACACACAAATGGGGTCAAGAACAACATTTCAGAACTAAGGCTGTGAACAGCAAGAGAGATCCCGGGAACTTCTTTTATGTGGTGGCCTTGATGTGAGGATGCAGGCTTAAATCAACAATTAAGAGCTGAAGCAAAACACATTTATAAGGTATGCTTAAAAAACAGACCCTATTATAAGGAAAAAATCATTATAAATAGTAAAGGTACATTATTTTACCTGTTTAAAATAATTTATCAATAAATTCATATATGTGTTCTATGCAGAAAAATATTTTGACAATAAACAATGCAAGGACTTTGGTTTATTTGCATGTAATTCTCTAGTAATTCTCTCATTAAGACTTATTTGCCCATCAGAAATCATGTTCTTGGTATTTGTCCCACACTGCCTCATCCTTCTCTGCAATGTAGGGTATGTTCTTGTTCTGTATTTTACCCCTCAAGGTAGAGAGGCAAAAGGAAGTTTTCTAGGAGGGAAGAGCAAGGGACACTAAGGGACACTATGTAGGTTCTCCTACATAGATAACTAATGCTACCTAGAAATCAGATGTTTCTAATAGGAGCCTGTCACCAAAGTAGCATGACAACTAGCAGGTCCTTTATAATTTAGGATGTCAATTAACTGATGTCTTTGGATCAGAAACCTTAGCCTTTTCCTAGTTTATAGTGTATCTTATTCCCTGAATGTTTTCTGCATTGAAAGCCTTGCAAACAGCCCATTTTAATAGGCCATGGTAGATCTAGGAAGTCCTACAGAGCCCTCTTGAGCATTGCTCAATTGTATAGGTCCCACCCTTTTTTGACTCCAGCTTTCTTCAAAATACTGGTTCCTGCCTGGATCTCCTCCTTTATATAGCATCACCAACTCTCCATCCATAATTTTTATATTTTTTGTTAGATTAAAAAATTATCTTCCTCTTTATCAATCTTAGCAAATAGGAAAAATAGGGCAAATCAGAAACATTTCCTACACTTACAAATCAAATTACAAGGCCATCGTAGCATCACTTAAGATACTCCAGATCGGAGAGAGCTACAAGCAATTCTATTCACAGGCAGAGCTGCCACAGTTACTCAACCATATAGTGTCTTACCACACAAAAATGTACCATCTTCAGTGCACTGAATTCAATTGGCCTTGTAATATTATGTTTTCTACACCTTTCTTAGGTAGAAAGATAAGATGTATGCATGAAAAGTTCAATAATAATACAAGGAAACGGTACTAGCAATGCAAGTAGTAGAAGATTAATTAGCTAGCAACCCTATAAGCAATAAGAGTTTAGAGAAGAGGTTAATCTGGACAGGGGTGAATTGAAGAGGCTCACTAGAGAGGATAATACATGACTGGGTCTTGAAAAATGGTGAGAATTATTAAAGGTAGAGAGGCAAAAGGACGTTTTCCAGGAGGGAAGAGCAAGAGACACTAAGGGAGAAAACAACACATGTGCAGTGGCCACAGAGCTGCTCATAAAAGAAGCTGTTAGAAATGTTTCATCAAATCTGTCCTTTTAAAAGAATGATTTAATAGGAGGATCATTAGAAATTTTGAAGGTTCTCCTACATAGATAACTAATGTTACCTAGACATTAGATGTTTCTAATAGGACCCTGTCACCAAAGTAGCATGACAACTAGCAGGTCCTTATCTCCTCCTATTGTTCCTGTATTACTTTGTTCTTTTTTTCTTAAATACCTGCTGCAATATACCCCCTTACCAAGCAATTATTCTAGTCATATTCTCTTAAAGAATTGTTATTTCATATGACAATCAATTCTGGTTGTAACTGGTAAGAGCAAAAGGTTTGTTCTCTCCAAACTCTAAAAAGATTCATAGATTCTCTATATAAAGGTGACTGATTTTTAAGGAGACTCTAAAGCAAACATACTTCTTGAGAAATATTTTGCAAGAAGTCTATTTTTTTGCTTAGGTAATAAACCAAAAGTAAAAGTTAGATATACCAAAATAAGGAAATACAATGAATCTACCTAAGAACAAGATGTCTTGAATCATGTGCAATAACTGAATAGT
The DNA here is from genome assembly GCA_004027735.1 of Carollia perspicillata. Lineage (NCBI taxonomy): Eukaryota > Metazoa > Chordata > Mammalia > Chiroptera > Phyllostomidae > Carollia > Carollia perspicillata. The sequence continues at coordinate 21,169 of PVKM010006634.1, forward strand.
GCCACAATCATTGGAAGGCAGGCTGAGATTTATTTGTTCAGTGGTATGAGCAGGTATGTGGTTTTCAAAGGAATCTATCCCTAGGAATCTCATCACATATGGATAAGTGTGTTCAAGAAACAAATGTTCAAATATAACAACAGGCAGCTTATGATACCATGCATGTTATACATACAGAAAATTGATACTTCACCAAAAACATGAAAATATTTTTCCATCCCCCACCAGCAAACAAGTTTCTACAAGCAATTTTTCAGCAGTAAAACTCACCAATCTGGCCTGACTAGAAACACTCCCATCAGCATGCAGATAGTTATTAAGATGTAAAGGTATAGATGACGCAGACGTGGCACAGAAAGGACTTCCATCTGCTGGGGAGAATGTAGCCACTGCCAGATGTCAAAGGGGGGTAGAAAGATTGGAAAAAATAGCCTCAGTTATCTTGCTGCTCTTGCCCTCTGATTTCATGCTAGTGCTTCCCATTGGCTAAAACCAGCCAGAAGGAGGCAAGACAAAGCAAGGCAGGGAAGCAGTCTCCTGGGTCACAGGACAAGGGGAAAAAGTGCAGAAAATGGATGTACAAGGTCATATAGGGAGATGACACGGCAGGAGGAGGGGACAACTTACCCCTTTGGCACCTGAATATTCAGGAAAGTCAGAGAAGTCATCTGGGACACAGGAACCTACCAGGTCAAGATGCTGTCCTCTAAGGCTGTGAAACTGTCCTTAAACAAATAACCAATCCATTGCATCATTGCCCCCAGTAGCCAGATCACTCCAGCACTTGCCTCCAGTTCCAGCAATTTTGGACTCAGTGAGCTCAGTGAATTTTACTATCAATCACAAATATTAGCTGTCCTAACCTGGGTGAAGATTATGCTTTCCTGCCCTTTTAACATCATGTTTATTCATGTGACTTACTTTGGCCAAATAAATGTAATCAGAACTGGAAAGTTAATGGGGGCAAAATAGGACATCAAAAGGCAGGAGGAGGGACAGCTTCCTTTCTACTTCCTTCCTGCTGTGAAACCATATATCTGGCAGTGGCTGCCTCTGTCTGTGACTGCATCTCATCTAGGTGGCCCATCCTCCACGGTTCCAGCTCTCTTGCATTCTAGTAACACTATTTCCCGCCCCTGATTCTTCAGGCCTAGAAATGGTATCATTTTTAACAGTTGTTAGCACTTGCACACTTTAACATGCCTCTTGGTCCCATTAACCTCAGCTATACTTCTGTAAGCACCTCCTTTACTCAGATCTCTTTGAGTTTCATCATTAATATTCCACCTCCCCTTGGCACCCCGTGCTTGCACAACACCTCGCATATAACATTATGCTTCTGATGCAGAACCACAAGCACTCATTTATGTGTCTGGTTAAGGACAGAGACTCTATCTTAGCTGACATTGAAAAGTTCAACATTTGCAGGGTTATTTTGCATTGAGGTAAACACTGAACCTAGTAATTTGGGTTGAAATCTTTAATTTTCTTCAAAAGCAATTTTCTGAGTTTGAAACTATTTCTTTAATTATGTTCATCTTTTAAAAAATTTCCCTGGGAAGACAAAGTAATTTTCTTAAATACCAATTTTGTGTTCTTTGGGAATAGGCTACCTGGCAGCTGGATAACATTTGAGGTATTATTTTAGTTCTTGACTCTTGACCCTTTGTTATATCACCTTCTTATCAAAATTCGGCCAAAACCTGAATCATAATACAAATGTAAGATATAATTTTTTAACTTAGATATTTTAATCAATCAACCAGTAATTCAATAGATTATTTGCATCAGTTACTTTCCTAGAATATTCTTGGTGATTGGTGATAAAAAGAGGAAGAAGGATTTCTACCCAAGAGGTGCTAACAATCAAATTGAGCAAGGCCAATACACATGAAACAATTAGTTAATAGTACAAGATGGTATATGAAAGCATTCTTAATGGGGTGATACAAACACTAAGAGCTTTGGGAGCTCAGAGAAGAAGAAAATCAATACAGCATAGAGTATTCCAGGAAGGCTTTAGCTTGAGGGAGCATGCAGTTTATATTCTGGAGTGGAAGGTTTTAAGGCTGTGTTTATCCTGAGGCATTGGCAGTGTCTCTCTAAATATATGCTACTCACAGGATGGAAGAGGCAATAACACACAACAGTGTCTACTATCCATCTATTTCCTATAATACACAATGGTCACACTGTTGAAACTTAGCAAGTTCCACAACTGGCATCCATGTGAGCTAATGCACCAAAATCACAGAAAAATTACTAGATGAGAAATCAGAAGACCTCTCTCTCCTTTGTGTCCTGCAATACACATAATAAAAACAAATGGTAGTGACCTTCCTTTGCAGGACTCCATTGTAAGGTTTTAATACAAATTGCATTGCACTGAAACCCTGGCAGGGCATTCATTAGAACACCTCTACAGTGTGTGTAGAGGCCTTAATTGCTAAAACAAGCAATAGGAACTAGCCAATCATTTTATAATTGAGCTGACCATGAATCTTTTTCTAGACTTAGGTAAAATTTCTGGAAACAGTCTCTTTGTTGCATAGTTGAATACCACCTAGAGACTTCTAGTCAAGATGGTGGCATAGGTAAACACAGCTTGCATCTTCACACAACCACATCAAAATTAATTACAACTAAACTATAGAAAAACTACTATTCAGAACTACCAGAAATCAAGCTGAATAGAAATCCTACAACTACAGACTTAAAGAAGAAACCACATCAAGACTGGAAGGAAGGGCAGAGACACAGAACAGGCTGGTACCACACCCATATGTGACAGATTAAAAATTAGGAGCACAAAATCCCAGCCCCACGCCCAGAGTTCCAGTGCCAGGAAGAGAAGTCACCATAACTTTTGGCTATAAAAACCAGCAGGGATTAAGGACATGGAAGAGAGAAACTGCTGGACTCCCTGGCAGTTCCTCTTAAAGGAACATGCAGGGCACATGCACAGACTCACTCCCTCTGAGCTCCAGCATGGGGGAAGCAGATTAAAAGGCATCAGAGACATTAAGGGAGGAAATGAATTATACAGCATCAGAGCAAGAGCTAGTGAGGGACAACTTTCTCTCAGACAGAAGTGCTGGCAGAGGCCATAGTTCCTTTTCTGAGCCCTCCACTCACAGAGCCACAGAGCTGGCAGGTGAGCACCATATCTGAGACTCCATTAACCTGGCTCACACTGTATACCCCACCCTGGTGATTCCCTGAGGTTCCAACCCACCCAACTTTTGGGCCCACTTAAGCTGTTTCCAGTGGCTTTACCATACAAATGGCTTGTCTTGGATCATGTTTCAGATTATACTAAATTATCTCAAACAAGCAAAAACTGGTTTGGTGAGTCCCATGCCTCTTATTAAGTTGCCCCAAGGCCTAGCACTAGAAGCAGCAAACCTTGGTTCACAGCTTGGCTTCACCTGAGTCCCTCCAAGCCCAACACAAGTAGTAGCCATCTGCAGAACTCCGTGTAGCTTATGTGTGTGACCCCAAAGAGAACACAAAGTGGTGGCTGACTTTAAATGTCTCACTAGAAATCAAGGCTCAACTACAACAGGAGGGTGTACCCAGCCCAAACAGTGGGTGCACCTCGAGTACCCAGCTTGGATAATAGGAAAGGCTATGCCACTGAACCCTATAGGATACCTACTACATTAGGCGACTCTACCAAGCCTGCAAGACATAGCAGCCCTAACTAATACATAGAAGCAAACACAGGGAAGCTGCCAAAATGAAGAGACAAAGAAACATGGCCCAAATGAAAGAACAGAAGAAAATTCCAGAAAAAAGAGAACTAAACAAAATAGAGACTAGCAAGCTACTAGATGCAGAGTTCAAAATACTGGTTATATGAATGCTCAGCGAACTGAGTGAAAACTTCAACAGCATAAAAAGGCATGAAACTCATAGAAAAGAACCAGTCATAAATGAAGGATACACTAATTAAAGTAAAGAACATTTTACAAGGAGTCAACAGTAGAGTGGATGAAGCTGAGAACCAAATCAGTAATTTCGAATATAAGAAAGCAAAAAACACCTAACCAGAACAGCAAGAAGAAAAAGGAATCCAACAAACTGAGGATGGTATAAGGAGCCTCTAGGACAACTTCAAGTGTACCAACATTTGCATCATGGGCTTGCTGGAAAAAGAAGAGAGAGGGCAAGAAATTGGAAACCTATTTGAAAAAATAATGAAAGAAAACTTCTCAAACTTGGTAGAGGAAATAGACATACAAGTCCAGGAAGCACAGAGAGTCCCAAAAAAGATGAACCAAAAAAGTTCCTCTCCAAGCCAAGTCATAATTAAAATGCCAAAGGTTAAAGACAAAGAAAGAGTCTTAAAAGCAGCAAGAGAAAAGCAGTTACCTACAAGAGAGCCCCCATAAGACTTTCAGCTGATTTCTGAAAATAAACTTTTCAGACTAGGAGAGATTGACAAGAAATATTCAAAATGATGAAAAGCTATCCTTTAGAATCAAAGGACAGATAAAGAGCTTCCCAGACAAGAAAAAGCTAAAGGAGTACATCACCATGAAATTATATGAAGTGTTAAAGGGTCTTCTTGAAGAAGAAGAAGAAGAAGAAGAAGAAGAAGAAGAAGAAGAAGAACAACAACAACAACAACAACAAAAACAACAACACAACAGCAACAACAAAAATATGAAAATGGCAATACATATCTATCACACAGTTGAATCTAATATACAAAATAAATGAACGAGAAAAACAGAAACCAAGTTACAGACACAGAGAATATTTTTAATATAGTTTATTGATTATGTTATTACAGTTGTCCCATTTTCATTTTCTCCCCTTCATTCCCCTCCATCCTGCACACCTTCTCCCTCCCACATTCCCCCCTTTAGTTCATGTCCATGTGTCATAAGTTCTTTAGTTTCTACATTACCCATACTATTCTTAGCCTCCCCCTGTCTGTTTTCTACCTACCATCTATGCTACTTATTCTCTGTATCTTTTCCCTTTCTCTCCTCCTACCACTCTCCTGTTGATAAACCTCCATGTGATCTCCATTTCTGTGGTTCTGTTCCTGTTCTAGTTGTTTACTTAGTTTGTTTTTGTTTTAGGTGTGGTTGTTAATAATTGAGAGCTTGCTGTCATTTTACTATACATGTTTTTTATCTTCTTTTTCTTAGATAAGTCCCTTTAACATTTCATATAATAAGAGCTTGGTGATGATGCCCTCCTTGAACTTGACCTTATCTGAGAAGCACTTTATTTGCCCTTCCATTCTAAATGAAAGCTTTGCTGGATAGAGCAATCTTAGATATAGGTCCTTGCCATTCATGACTTGGAATACTTCTTTCCAGCCCCTTCTTGCCTGTAAGGTCTCTTTTAAGAAACCAGCTGACAGTCTGATGGGAACTCCTTTGTAGATAACTGGATCCTTATCTCTTGCTTCTTCCAGGATTCTCTCCTTCATTTTAATCTTGGCTAATGTATTTATGATGTCCCTTGGTGTGTTCCTCCTTGGGTCCACCTTCTTTGGGACTCTCTGCACTTCCTGGACTTCCTGGAAGTCTATTTCCTTCGAGCCAGATTGGGGAAGTTCTCCTTTATTATTTGTTCAAATAAGTTTTCCACTTGTTGCTGTTCCTCTTCTCCTCCTGGTACCCCTATAATTCAGATGTTAGGACATTTAATGATGTCCTGGAGGTTCCTAAGCCTCTTTTCATTTTTTTGAATTCTTGTTTCTTCATTCTTTTCTGGTTGGATGTTTCTTTTTTCCTTCTGGTCTACTCCATTGATTTGAGTCCCAGCTTTCTTCCCATCACTATTGGTTCCCTGTACATCTTCCTTTATTTCATTTAGTGTAACCTTCACTTGTTCATCTAATTTGTGACCAAATTCAACCAATTCTGTGAGCATCCTGATCACCAGTGCTTTGAACTGTGCATCTGATAGGTTGGTTATCTCTTTATTGCTTAGTTGTAGTATTTCTGGAGCTTTGATCTATTCTTTTGTTTGGGCCATTTTTTGTCTTGATGTACCTGTTATGTATGAGAGATGAAGCCTTAGGTGTTTACCAGGGCTGGGCAACCCAGTCAGTGGGTTGTGACACAGTATATGGGGAAGGGTGCTTTCCTTGCTTCCCCCAAGCAAACTGGGCCTTTCTGGTGCTGATTCCCATGTGGGTGTGTTTGTGTACATCCTGGGACCCTGTGGGTCTCTCCAACAAACTCTCCTGTGAAGCTGGGAGTCTCTCCTGGAACCTCAACCCCCACAGGTGTTTTTAATCAGTTTTGAGGCTTTATTTCCCTGTGCTGGGACCCTGGGTTGCACAGTCTGTCTCGCTCCCCAGTTTCACCTGGTTTATCTGTGCACAAATGTGGGACCACCCAGTCCACCAACCGCCTTGTGCGCCATGCACCTCCATAATCTGCCGCCTCGCTGGGTCTGTCCATTGCCACCTGTGTTCCCCAGGGTCTGCCAGCCACTGCTTTGCCACAAGTCCTCTCCACCCAGTCACCCAACCCGCCCATCCTACCGGTCTGGATGAATATTTCTTCTTTAACTCCTTGGTTGTCGGACTTCCATACAGTTCAATTTTCTGTCAGTACTGGTTGTTTTTTTTTGTTTGTTTTTAAATTTTTGTTGTCCTAATTTTGGTTGTGCAAGGAGGCACAGTGTGTCTATCTACACCTTCATCTTGGTTGGAAGTCTGATCAACACAGAGAATATTTTGATGCTTGCCAGATGGGACTGGGGTCAGGAGAATGGCTGAAAATGTGAAGCAATTAAGAAGTACACATTGGTAGTTACAGAAAAGCCATTAGAAGGTAAATTACAGCATAGGAAATGAAGTAGCCAAAGAACACATATGCATGATCCCCGGACATTGACAATGGCATGGGGGTTGCCTGAGGGAGTGGGGGGGGTAGATAGATGGGGGTAAAGTGGGGGAAATCGGGACAACCATAATAGTGTAATCAATAATGTATATTTTTAAAGAAAAATACCACCTACACTTATAAATACAGCATGTCTTGTTAACATTTATAATTTCCAAAATATTTTTCTGATACTTAACAAATATTTATTTATAATGATGATAATACAGACAGATTAATTCAGATTAGAATTAAATGGCAGCTACTATAAAGCTTGGATTAAAGAGATTTATCTAATTTGTGACCAAATAAAATATAAAACTGAAACCCTCTATCTCTCTTTCAGTTCTTCATTGTAAGTATTGACCCTCTTTACAAATAGCTACATTTGACCTACTATTCTATGCTCTCTGCTAGGTCTGTTTCAATCAGGCAATTATATGACTGTAATTGCATTATTCTTTGATGATGATGTAATCATTGGTTCACTTTGTGCATCATAGCCACTATTTGTCATTTCAACTTAAAAGCGGGTGATACTAGGGAATGAATAATATCTGAAAGGAAATATGGATGTGTAAGGAGTGTCTTAGTCAAGGGGTGATGGAGACATCATGCAGTGTCTTCACCAGGTGAGGCCGAATCTGTGAATAGTGCTCTCACTGCAAGGAAGGGACAGGGGAACACACCTGCTGTCATGGTCATGGAAGCCTATGTCAGAAGCCATGTTCTCCTCTCCCAGAAATGCAGCAAGTAGGGTGGCAATTGCAGCAGAGGAGGACTTTGTCACAGCCGGGACTGTGGGCATCAGCCAGCCAATATACTTTTATCTCAGGCATGTATGACATTTGTTTTAAAAATATGGTGTAGAAAACAGTCTGAATGAGTCTGACCAAAGCCTACAAACAGCCATTGTGTTTAATAAAACAAAATTATATCCCTAATGGCATCTCTTTATTTGTAACTTGCCCCTTTTTATCCTAAAATTGAACTTGTAGGGGAAAAAATTAATTGAGGTTTCTTTTTGTAGAACCAGGAGTATGATTAGTGTTGATTTAAAATTGCTGGTCTGTGTTTCAATGAAGAGAAAGGAAAACAGCAGGCCTCTTTTTAACACTATACGTGGTTCTCTTGAGCACAAAAGGGGTCTTCCCTAGATCAAGGCCAAGAGAGGTTACTACTACAAACTGACTTCCTCCACTTCCCCTCAGTAAATCCTACCTAAGTCTTATTTCACCATATTGTTGTTACCTGGAATCATGGAACCTGAGGTCATAGAATGAAGTTCGCTAAATCAAAATTTTTCTTGCTTGTTTCAATTGTTTTAAATTGTACTACATATGATGAGAGGCATTTTAATCAAATACCACGAGAATTTGGGGGAGGAATATATGCTGAAATATAAAAATGAGCACTTCCTTTGCAGATTGTCATAAGCCATATTAAAACTAGTTATAAAGAGGAAGATGATTGCTATGACTGGTTAGTTATACTTTGATTTCAACAGTGATGTTATGTTTTACCATATTACTCATGCATTTCTTTATATATATGCACACATGAATATATCTATATATATATTTGTGTGTGTACACATATATATGGCATAATTTAGATGGTTATATACAAAGTGTTATATGTACATATAACACTTTGTATATAATATATAACACTTTGTATATAATATATACAGATATATGAGGTCTGTCCAGAAGAAGTCCAGTTATTGTTAATATAATGAGAACAGTTTGCATGACATTAATGTAACCTGGCAGCCAAGGAAAGTGGACTGGAATGCACATTCATGAACAATGATAACTTCACTATACTTGTCAGGGGGGTAGAAGATTCTATTGAGTGAGCGTGTGTACTATGTGGCCGTCACATTCAAAATGACTGAGTGAATAGAGCAACGAATCTGCATCAACTTCTGCATTAAGCTTGCCCAATACTCCATGGAAACTATTCAGATAATTCAGAAGCCTGCAGCTATGGTCATTTCAGACCATCATTGAGATTCAGGAAAATATGATGGGGCAGCTGATGGTGACTGGGAGAACTGTGTGAGGTCCCAAGGTGCCTACTTTGAAGGGGACTGAAGTGTCATTGTCCTATGTACAATGTATCTTGTATCTTCTTCAATAAATGTCTTTATTTTTTCATATTACATGGCTGGACACCTTATGGACAGACCTAACACAGTTCCCCCTATTACCATCAGCTGCCCCATCATATTTTCCTGAATGTCATGGATGGTTAGAAATCTCTTCCCTTTCAAAGGCAATTTTAATTTTGGGAAAAGCCAGAGGTTGTAGGGCACCAAATCTGGGCTGTAGCAGGGCAGAGTCACCTGCCTGATTTGATGTTTCACCAGAAAACTCTGCAGGAGATGTGACATGTGAGTGGTTGCATTGTCAGGATGAAGCTGGCAATCATCAGTAGCTGCAGGCTTCTGAATCATCCAAATAGTTTCTGTGGAGGATTGGCCCACCTTAATGCAAAAGTTGATGCAGATTCATTGCTCTACTCACTCAGCCATTTTTAATGTGACAGACACAGAGTACACATGCTCACTCAACAGCACCTACTGCCCCCACTGGATGAGTACAGTGAATTTGTCATTGTATATACATGCACATTTCAGTCCACTCTCCTTGGCTGCCAAGTTACTTCAACAGTGTGCAAACTGTTATTGTTGTATTAGCAATGGTTGGACTTTTCCCAGACAGACCTCATATATGCTTAAATAGTTAAATATGACATAATATAATATCAAGGTCACCATTGATAACAGAGGTCATCTATTTTGTCTCCCATTTTGAAGATGACCAATGGAAAAAAATCTAGAAAATTTGACATCTGCAAGTCATTGTGTCTCTGTATTTGCAGTCATATGCATTGTATAATATCCACATTACTCTTCGTTATTTTTAATTATGGCAACATGCTATTTCTTTCCCTAACTCTTAAGAGATTTTCAATAAAATCATATATACAATCATGTTGCTAGTTTTTTGGACCAAGTAAATATAACTATTTGACACCTCTTTATCTTTCCACAATTTCTTCTGCCAATGATTACTTTAGACAATTTTCTCATAGTGGTCTTAAGGAATGGACAGTGGCTACCTGTGAATATTTCTACTTTTCCTTTAAACAAGCTTGGCGTAGTGCATTTCCTCTTCACATCTGTTTCCCAGGAGGGCATACAGCTACCCCAAAAAGGTCGTCATCACTCAACTTTTGGCAACTCCTATTGTTGAAGCCACTTCAGAATTCAACCAAGAAAAAATGAATGCAATTGCTTCTTCACTTCTTATTTTGCTACTGTTTTATAATTACATCTCACCTTTAATCAAGCCTCATATAATGTTTGGATTTACAGACTTTCATTAATATGAATTTATTCCTTAAATATCTCAAATTATATCCCTATATAAGGGAGCAATTTCAGGTTTATGATGCCATTTCTCATTATAACTGTGAACAGATTATTAACCTTTATTTTCAAAAGTATGTTTCAATGCTTCTAAAAATAATTAAGATCATTGAACTCACATATTTGTTTTTTTGTGTGTGTGTGCCAGTTTATGGCTAATAATTATATACTGGACATTGTTGGTTTACAGAAAGGTACCAACCCAAATATTCCATAAATTCTTGAATGGCATATAACTTAATTAGATTATTGTAAGAAAAAGTTGTTTTATCAGCTTTGCTTTTTTTCTTGAGTTATTTTTGCCAAGTTCCCTTGCAAAGAAATGAGAAGTAGGTAGACCCAGCAGGGAAACTGAGAGCTTATTTAATTTTCGTTCAGCTGAGCTAAATCTCCTTAGTGGACACCAAATGTGTAAATTCTTTTCTGTATTTCCATGCTCCCAGGCTGCCAGGCCACATTTATTGGGGATGAAACACCAGAGCGTCAGCCCCAGTGATTCCTGAAATTAGGATATATGAGAAGGATCTTCTGGATGTAATATATTGGGTGGGAGCAAATTTATTAAATTATTTTAAAATATACATAGGAACTTTTGCAACCTGAATAGGAATACGTATTCATGAATGAGTTAGGAATTCAAAATCAATTCTGAAGAAAATAGATAAATGCAATTAGAACGTAATTGTGCAAAGTGAGGGAAATAGGACAGTTAGAAGAAAAATTTGAGGGCAAGAATTTAAACAGAAAATCCTGGTCCTGCAAAGGGTCATATCTGTGCAACGCAAGAGAAATACTAGAGAAATACCTGAGTTTCACAATAACAAACTCACTTGGTCCTGTGTCGCATTCCACTGATGTCCATCAGGAAGCAGTGCACCTGACCAGCTGTCCTACCACTGAGATGCGAGTCATCTCTACCATCATTACTGCATGATGCCTTGGGTGCTCTTTAGAACCACCTCACAGGGGCAAAGGAGAATTAGACTGAGAGAAAGTCATCAACAAGATCGTGCTACCTTGTCTATTTAACTGTCTTGCTTTTAGACTCACATTTATCAGTGCAGAAGACCTCGACCAGAGGCTCAGCTGCTGCCGTGTGCTGTCCACAAACATAAACACAGTGCGTCTAGCTGCCTGATAGGGGACTCTGCTAATTGGAGAAGTCTGCTCTGGTCCCCTGTCACCAGTTGGCAGACAGAACAGTCTGGGCCAGAGCTGATTTCCAGAGTCAGGCATTCATTTATCTCAGTGATAACAGGGTATGCGTAGAGAGAGGAAGCAAAGAAAGCAGAGGGCAGCTGCGGTTGAGGTGGGGACAGTATGAAAGCCCTGGCATCAAGGACACGCTGTGTGGAAGGGCTTGGCAGTTTATGCCTCTCTTCAAAGTTTAATTAGTCACTAATTATAAACAACTCTCTTTTATTAAGGATGCATTTGGCGAGTGCTGCAAATTTTTTTAAGAAACATGTTCTCATCTCAACCAAGTTCTAAATGCTAACGTATCAATGTCAGAAACTGCAGTCAAGCACAACCTGTCCCCAGATCCCGGCCCCTTAAAACACGATGGCTCATTAATAACTTAAAAAGGATGATGACACTGATACTATTTATAGGGCCCTGCCAGGCAGGTCTGCCAGCATTAAAGAAATTAACATGGAGAAATTGTCAACTGGAAAACATTAGTGTTTATCAACAGATCAATCAAACTTCAACAACTGTAAACTGTGCTTTTAGCTAAGTGAAACGTATCAACAATGACAGCCACGTACCTACCTTTCGGGGCAGCCCTACATCCCCATGTCAGCCCCAGACCATGCAGACTGTCCCCTTGACACTGCAGCCATATTCTGCTGCTGCCTTTATGGACCAGTCTTCCTGCCTCTGCCCCACATCCAGGGGCAAACTAGGATGAGTGGGTGTTGGTCTCAGTTGTGTGTTAATTAGCTTTCACTGCCAGTTTGTAAAGTGTCAAGCAGGCTAAATTAAATATCAAGGTTAGTGGCTCCAGGAGCCAAATTCTAGATTTATGCTTACTTTATGAAAGAGAGACTCTATGATTTAAGGAGGTTTTCTTGGTTCTCTCATCCTTTTAAAGCAGAGCTTGACTCTCATTGTTGTATATTTAGAGATGGTTCTATTTTCATTTCTGGGCTACATCGGCGATGATGACATGGCTTCAGAACCTGAACAAAGCAGAAGAGCTCTGATAGGCTGCTGGTGATGTCATCCCTGTGCCTCTAATGCCCAGGAAAAGCACCAGGGACTGACTGTTTTCCTGACTTTTCTTTTCTTTCTTTCCTTCTCTTTCTTCCTTTTTGCCCCCTTTTTCCCCCCTAAACATGAAATCCCACTTTCACACTAACAATGTGTTTGGAGTTTCATATCCTAGCAACGTTATCACTAAAGGTAGCCGGTGCCCGCTCCACACAGACAGGCGAAGCTTTGGCTTGATGCACACTTTCAGCTCTCACAGAGAGGATTTTGTGCTGCATCACACTGAATATTGCTGCTCTGTAATTTTTTGTCATTACAGAAATCCTTTCACATGCTCCCTTTCTGTAACCCAGATGATCAACACCTGTCAAATTCCACTGCTCACACAAATCCTGTCCAGAGGAGCCTAACAGTGGTAGCAGGGCTTGAAAACAAAAAACAAACAAGCAAATAAAATAGAAATAGAAACTATGGCCAGGGCGCCTAACTTCAAATTACATAGCCGCAACTCGTCCCACAGAAGCCCTATGCTTTGTAAAGCCCCACCACCTGCCACCTTTTGTTCTTTTTATGCCTAAATTCCTAAAACTGCAGGACAGTCGAAATGGCATTTTTACTGAAGTCTGGAGAGAAGACCTGGGGACACCCAGAGGGGGATCCAAGGAGCCCCTTTGGTCTGTGTTAAGAGCAGTTTATTTCTTTGCCGTGTTTTTTTTTAAAGAGGGGTTTATTTTTCATGTTCAGTACGTAACGAATTCCATAGTCTTTTAAAACAAAACTGTAAAACACCAACCCAACAATTTTACTCAGGACATCCTAGGGAACATTCTCTCTAGGTCCTACTTTCTCACCCATTAAGTGAGACAATAAGACACCTCACCCTGGAGAGCGTGCGCATTCGCGTGCGCATTCCCTGCACCGCTGTGTGTAGACACGTGAAACGTACGAGGAGCAAAGCTCAAATCTATGCCTGCCAATTAGATCCGTGCTTTGTAACACGAGTAAAACAGAGACAACCAGAGAAGGCAAACAAACTGGGAAGAAGGAGAACTGACAACTGCTGCACAATGTGCAAGGCCCGCCAAGGAACCTAGCACATTCTCACCCCCAGACTCATTTCCCTTCCTGTATCACCACCACTGGTTTGCCCCCGGCGGTAAGATCTCCAGTGCTAGAATTTTAGGGGTGGTGAAGGGGTACCAAAATCAAATTTAAAAACCAAATCCAAAATAAAATTTTTAAAAAGTTGATCTCTTTTTACATGATGCAAAAGAGTTCAGGCAGTCTGAAGCAAAATCCTCTTTCTATAGGATTTCTGTGCAGGGAATTTCACAGGGCCAGGGGGCACATTAAAAGAAAAGAAAAAAAAGTGGGGGGGGGGACCTGCCATTGTAAATAAATGCTTGCAAAACACTGTAATAAGTTTTATGGGAATTACAAAATAAATATCAGTCATGGACTTTTGGCATCAAAATCTACAATGCAACTTTAATATCAAAACATACATTTGTGAAAAGTACATGAAAACAATAGCTCAGAATGTAAATGTGAGTTCAGGATGACATGTCAAAAGGCAGTACATGTCTGAATTGAACTGTATATATAATTATTTTATAGAAATTTAAAAGAGAGAAAGATTTTGCCTCTAAATAAGATGCCAGGAAAAAGTTTAATTAAAGAAGAGTTGTCCTCTGGGCCACAGAGAACCAGTGTGATATGGATAAACAGTAGCAAGAAGAGGCAGATGACCCAGACAGGAGAAAAGTGTGAGTGAAAGCAGAGGGGAGGGGCGGCTGTCTTCAGGACGTGGCGGAAGGGCATGATTTGTATAAAGGCGTGGTGGAAAATAAGATTGGAAAGCTCTGAGGGTTCCAATTAGAGAGCCGGCCCTACAATGTCAATCTATGGATTGTGCACTTAACACAGAAAAAGGCAGGCAGACATTTGCTCTTAAACTCCCTTGCATCTGCGGATCCGAAATGTTCTGTATGAGCAGCGCACATACTGGTCTCTTGCTCTCTGCCTCCTCCCACATTTTTGACACTATGCATTCTTTCCCATCTCCTCCCAGAGAGCAAGGCCTGGCCCAGATTTCAGTAAAGACTCACCAATTAATCACACTTTAACACTTTGATTTTCAATGTGTTCTGGTTTCACAGATTGATATAATTTTTTCAGAATGAAAGATTTGTCTTATATCTGTTTATTTCAGTGTCCTATATTGTTCTGTTGTTATGATGTGAAAAAGCTCACTCAATGCATTAGCTGTTTATTGTGTGTATGATGCTGAAATTAACAATAAAGCTTTTTAAAAAAATCGACTTGATTAGGAACTTCATCATCACAATTTCTTTCAATCTGTACTCTATGTGTTTTTCTAGTTAAATTTTACTTAATATGCTGTCCCTAATACAAGCTCATGTTTCCCATTAGGGGAAAATAGGAAAGGCGCGTATTATAGGTTTTGCAAAAAATCTACAGGGCAACCCAGATGATGATGGAAACATCTGTGTCCAGAGTGGTTTCACGCAAACCACAAAACAGAACATCCCCCAAACTTGTTTTTCTTGTGAAATTTTCCGATTCATTCTGAGGGCGTCACTCTTTGGACCAACTCTAGGTTTTATTCTTTGTTGCATTTTATTTTATTTTAGATTTATCCAGCTCTGATCATTTCTCACTAACAGTGAGGCATTTAAAGACATTTGGCTATACAAATGAGCAAGACCGCCCCATGACAGGGAGGCTACAGCAAATTGTGGGCGCTGTCTTAGGCTCAAGGGAGCTGTTGTCGACCATGTATACATACATGTATTTTAAATGATTGTTCCTGTCACCTTAGACGGGTGGTTTTGAGTCAATATCTTCATTGTAGAATTAACTAAATGTAATATTTGCACTGACACATTAAATGTTTTCAGGCGGAAATTTTCAATGCATTAGAGAAAAACTGCCATGATCTTTGGGACAGATAGTATCTTCAAGTGACATTTGCTTTCCCCATATCACAGGCAGATAGTCTCAGACCTGACAAACAGAGAACAGTGTGTATGTTAAAGTACCTACAAACCACAAAAGCTACTTTGTTCTTTATACAAAGCTATGTGTGAGGCTGGGAAAGATGCTTTTCTAGTTTATTAAGAAAAATTATCCTTTATAAGCCTACCTTCAAAAGTAGCTATTTCACTTGTTATGAAAGGTTTACTCAACCCTCCTTCCTTTTTAAATCACTTCCTTCAATACATATTTATCGAGGGTCTAATATGTTGCAGGCACTGGTAGACCCTGGGTAAACACTTGGAGGAAAAAATCTGTCTCTGTTCTCCTGCATTGTATTGTGAGAGCAAAGTAGGATACGATGATACAGAGAAGATTAAGGGGGGGGAAACAGTTGTGATATCTGCTGGTCAGAGGTGGTGAGGAGTTGACATTCAAGCTAAACATGAAGGTTGAGAGGAAGCCAGTCCTGGGAAGAGCAAAGGGGAATACTATCTGCAGAAACTCTGAGTCAGAAAAGAATTCAGCAGGTGTGTGCAAAGGAAATCCAAGGAGCTATAGAAGAGAGAACGTGGAGCAGAGGCATGGGCCGGAGTTGGAGTTGGAAGGAAAGGTGAGGATCTTGTGGATCAAGGTACGTAGGTAAAATATGAGTCAAATCGAAAGGGCAAATGCCTCACAATTATGAGCAGGGGTGCAAAATGATCAGGCAACTATTTAAAATGATGACTGATGGTTATACAATGAATGGATTGGAGGGACTAAGGCTGTAAACAGTGAGAATGGTTAGGAAACTTGCAAGAGTCTGAGTGAAATATGATGGTGGTGAAATGTATTTACTTATTTTATTAATTTGAAATATACACATGCAGACACACACGAGGACATGAAGATGAATCGAGTTGTGTGATGAGAGAGAGAAATCTATCAGGCTGGCAGCTGAACAATGGTAGCCTTTCCAGATAAAGTTTGGGGAAAAGAGTAAGGGAAAAAGAAAAATTGAGAATGTCATTTGGGTCCTCTTAATTTTGAGATGTCTGCAAGCCATCCACATTATGGCATCAGGTAAACAATGTTAGACACCAGTATAAAGCTAGTTTGATGGAGAGTGGGAAGTTGTGAGAAAATGCGATAGGAGAGAAGGTTATGAGCTAAGGGTGGTAGACGGGAGGAATCTTAGCAAGTCCTATTTGTTCAGATTCCTCTGGGCATCCTTCCATCCTCTGATACAATGATCTTCCTTTCCTACAGGTATAGGGAGGGCACTTTTTACCTGAGGGTCTTATGACCTGCTTCAGGGGGGATGGAGCAAGTCAAAGGTCCTTCTTGCATTTGCCATTTGTCAAATTCCTTCAACTTTAAATATTCAATGTGCCAAGGTACCATATGTTGGGGTAGCATGTCCTGAACCTTGCCAACGCCGTCTAATGGTATGGAGGTAAATGAGATCACCTAGGCAGAACTGCAGAACAGAAGCACCCAGGATGAATACTGATGGAATTCTAATTTTTAGATGCAGGAGAAAGAAGCAGAAACAGAAAGGGGTGAGCAAAAGTAGCCAGAAAATTGGAAAGAAATTAGGAGTGTGTAGAACCATAAAAGCAAAACAAAATAGAATGTTTAAAAGGAAAGAAAACAGTCAATTTGGAAAAATGGTCTCTCCAGTAACATAAGGTAGAAAAGCTACAGTGGGTGGAGGCCACCCCTGATGTACAGGTGTGTGCGTAAGCCAGTCTGCAATGACTTGAGGCCAGTACTTGGTATCATGTGTTGGTCTCATCTTAGCTTTAAAGTCAAACTGAAAATGTCCTCAAATATATGCAATTACTTTGCCTGTGGTTATAAAATGTCCCATATAATTGGTTCATTGGTTAATTTTGTGACAAAAATTCAAGCTGGCTGTTTAACTGAACTTTCCAGTCATCCCTACTTTATCATTTCTTTGTGTGCTAACGACACACTCAAACACAGATGGGGCAGATGTACTCCACAAACAGGCAAACAGAAACCACTCGCTGAGAAGGAACAGAGCATCCTGCTCCTGAAGGGGTAAGAAAGATTTGTATTCCTTTATTTTACTTTTCCATTATTCAGCATTCTGTACTTTGTAGCTTAAATTCAGCAGATGATTGTGAAAATCTCCACAAGAGTCACCCCGTGGAGTCTCCACCTGAAGCTGATCCTAACAAAATGTGCACAATTTGATCTCCCCATGAATTGTCATCCCCTGACATCACCAGACTTAAACCCCCCCAACGACTAGAGATGGACCTTTGTCCGTGGAACCTTTCACTGTGTCAGTGAATCTCCTACATCCACAAAATAGGCGGGATTCTGAAAGTTGAAATATACACAGGCCACATATATTTGAAACATAAAAGCAATTCAGTGCCCCCAACATAAAACACATCACCCCCTAAGACAAGCCATCAAGCTTCTAATAAAAAATTTTTGCCAGTGTGCAAGCTATGGAAGCAATACACATTGTCTGCATAAAAGCCTCCTTTTGACGAGAAAATGACTATTAATGAGAACATGTTCATTTCTGGCACCAGGCTTGAAGAGACACAGGTCATAAATCTCTTTGATCTTCTTGCAAAAGCTAGAATCAAGCAAAAAAGCAAGTTCACTCATTTAAAAAAAAATGCTTTTGATTGAAATCATTCCATTTAGTTACAAGTAATTATCATGTTTTTCTTTCCTTTTCCAGGTTTGGTTTGCTTTCCATTCTTAACTACGTCATCACAGTTAAATCTAGGCTACATTTTTGGCTAATGTTACTTCGGGGTTTCTTATGTGACGGGGGTCAGGCAGAACTTCCAAGAGAAATGTGTGTAAAGGGGTATAGTTTGGGGGGTGAGACAAACAACAATAAGAATTCATAAATTTTGAACAAAAATATGTCTCTCGTGGCTCAGCCTATAAGCCTCCCTGACTTGCTTTAGATGTGCCAACACTGCCCTCTCTTGCTTATTCACAGCCTAAATCTAGACCTTTCGCTGCAAAGCCTTACAAATCCAGCCTTGCTTCCTTCCCGCTGTTCCTCACAAGTCACCATAAATCAGAATGCAGACTTCTTACAAGGTTCTTTTCCGATTGAATGTACTCACTTTTTTTTTTTTATTAAATGCATTTCTTCCTGTATTTCTGTTCCTTGCCTCCCTGGGTACCTGTTCATATTGTAATACAAAGCACCTAGAAGGAGCAAGCCCCTCACTAGCCAAGTCCCTTTGGATATGTAAAGCAAGTAGTCCTGGCAGGAGAATCTGCATCTCTCCTTTCTGTGAGGAGGCCCGATTCTGTTTCCAAAACCCTCTGAGCATGCATTTACAGAGTGCCATCCTGGATGGAAGATGCAATCGGGAGTCCTTTATTGATTATCTCAACCAAGCTTCTTTATTATCTGGGCCCCTGAGCTTCCTAGATGAGAAAGCGAATGCCAGAGGTTCACTGTGCAAAGTCAGAGCAACGTCTACATGCCTTTCACTACACAGAGAAGGCAAACATTACCAAATACTCACATCTGTGACCTCTTGTTAGTCTCCAACAAACCAAATTTAGAGGAAGAATTTCCCTCTCAGTTTCTGGAAAATATCCGAGAAAACAGGAGATATTAAGGCTGAAGTCACCAATTTGACACAGTTAGTTATCCCTCTTACTGCCCTGCTTAGCATTTTGATTTAGGTCACATGAATTAGAATTACTGGAAGAAAAAATGTATTAAAAACAAAATACTCATTCCAATGATTGATAGATTCCTAGTTTTTTATATACAAGATTCAGAGTTCTCACTCTCACTCATAGGTTGCAAGGTATTCTTTTAGTGCTTCTGAATACATTAAACCAAAACAGACTAGAATGAGACTAAAAAAATGAAAGCCTACAACAGATGCTGCCTTCTAGGTCAGATATGTGGTTTGGGATTTGGGTGGGAAAGGGATTATGGAAAAATCCTCTATCTGCCCCCTTGTAAGATATTTGGTCAAAAAAAGAAAGTTACATAGGTCCCATCCCTTTTGTCTCTTCTGATTATTTAGCAGTCATCTAAAACACCCAGTAAAGAAGTCATCTGGTACCCTGACTGAGCTCCGGAGGAAAGAAAGTTCTGGAGTGCACTGATGGTGCATGCTGTAGGAGTAAGAAGGTCCATATCCATGATGCTGATCTGCCATAGTCAGCATGCACTTGGCATTTTTCCTTAGGGTGTTCGCTCATGATCTGGAAGACTATTTCATATATCACATTTAGAATGTGTTGGTTCATTTGTCTAGCAGAGTATACAGGAGGGCTTTGAGGGAGTAAGAGAAAAGACTGGCCACTTGAAGGGAGAGAAAGGTGGGGCAAATTTTAACTCATTTGTCAGAAGAAAGAGAAATAGATCTTCAGGTCCTCAACAGCCAAAAAACAGCAAGGAGGTACACGAAAACCATCACTAAATGACAAATGGTTGGAGAAGGGATTGGAGTAAGGTGAGGCAAGTATTCACTGACTTACAGCATAACATCAAAAGGTATGGTTTCAATATTTCAGTTTCCATTTACTATTAACTTCCTCTTTCTCACTTGCTGTCATTCTCATATTTCAGTAGCCAGTGGTTCTCTGCTTTCTCTCCTTTTTGTATATCTCAATGTTCTTGGGGAAACTTCTCATATTAGCCATCCAACTGAGATATTTTGCCACTGTTTTTGTCAAAATATACCTGTTGTAAAAGGCCTCTAGGCATTTGGAAATGGCAAGAGAAGAAAAGAACAATTTTGCCAAATGCCTACTACATTTTCTTGCCTGACTCCACAGTGTAGACTTTCGGGACCAGAAGTGGCCACCAATGTAGAGGCATAAACATTATCAGCTTCTGTTTGCTTGTTGTAATGGAAGAAATATTGAAATTAAAGTCAGAAGATGTATATTCAAATCCTGTGATTCTGTTGTATGCCATCTGGGTGACCTTGGTCAAGTCACTTAACCTCTCTGAATTCTAGTTTCCTATTCTATAAAATGAGGATAATAATTCCTGCCTTGCCAACTTCACAATGTTGCTGTGAAGATCAAATGAGGTACTATATGTGAAAGTTCTTTGAAACACTACAAAACACTACACAGATGCAAGCTATTGTTACAAAGCTGAATCCCGTTGGGTCCCTGTGGTTTTTGAGCCATACATGCCCATGCTGGGTCTAGTCTATCATTATTTCTAAATATGGCTAGTCTATTGGCTTCTGAAGTTTCCACATGAAATATAGTCTGCGTGTTTGCTTCAAGCCTCTGCCTATGTCCTCAAATAATGGGCCATTACGTGGTACATTCAAAACCAGCAGAACCAGGATTCCTGACCTTGTACCTGTGACCTGCAGAAGTACTATTGTATCTCAGAGATAAACGTACCCAAACTTCAAGGTGCTTAAGAGATATATTTAGTGCCTGGGCATTTCATTTGTCATGGAGCAATTTTACAGTGTCTGACATAAGCCGGAGATTTTATGATCTATAATCAAAGGCTTTCGCAGACACTTCTCCTTAATTTGGATTTGTGACTATTAAAAAGATGGGACTTTCATCTTTGGATCCATTTCACTTGGATGAAACAGCCATGCAAGCTTTTAAGGGCGAGTCACTTACAATTTCTGACTGTCCTTGGTAACACAGGAACTCTTGACATAAACTTGTATTATTCACTTAAGGGGGATAAAATACTCTGTTTCCTGACCATTTGCATCACCCTGGAACCTTGCTTGCACCCGGCTGTTTTCACTCTATTAGAACTCGATGTGCTAAGAGTATAATGTGTAGGGGCCGAGGGAGCATTTCTCTTGTAATTGTGTATAGAGGCTCTGTAACTGAAAGATTCGTGGTATAACAGAAATGGAATCTCAGGATATCAAAACTAGGCCAGAACTTTCAAAGTATTTCTTGAAAGATCCCCACTTTAGTTATGCAAAACCTGGGTCTCAAAGTCAAGAGTATACCAAAAACCACCCTTGCATGATTGGCAAAATAAGCACTTGAATCAATGCCTGCGAAAGTATCTTTCCTACATGGCCAGGTGGCTCAATTAGTTTGAGTGTCATCTCAATACACCAAGGTTGTGGAGTTGGTTCCCAGTCAGGCAGCATACAAGAATCAACCATAAGTCAACGTTTCTCTCTCTGTCTCTGTCTCTCTCTCTCTCAGTCTCTCTCTCTCTCAAAACCAATTAAAATGAAATAAAATTTAAAATAATAAAGTATCCTTTGTACAGTACAAGAGACAACCTTTCCATAATATGAGTAACATATCCATCTCTGAAAATTTTTATAAATTCTAATAGGTAATTTAAACCTTGAAATCTCGTTATATGGCATATATCACCTTTCCCTGTCCTACTGGAAATGTCAAGAAATACTGAGGAAGCATTTCTTCCTTCTACAAAGCTATCCGAAGACGTTACATCCACTAAGGGGCCTACCATATGTGCGACTAGACAGCATGCGTACACAAACAGAAATACCAACAGAACCTCAATCACAAGAGCTACTCTTCCACCTCTCACACAGCTCATTTCTTTTGTTGAGCTAAAATGTAAGATCTTGTGATATGATTAATTTTGTGCCCATTTCCCCACTTTCTAGGATTGTGAGTCATATTCTGAACCTTGCGAGGGGCTACAAATTTCTTTTAGGCTTGGCCGTAGTGAAAGGATGACCCCTCCTTTCCATTGTTTCATCTCTAGTGGCTCTGGACTTACTTTCTTGGTTATAAATCTATGCTTTCATGGCTTCCCACCTCTAGAGAAACAAAAGTCTAACATGAAAAGCCATGTCCCCCATCCACCCTCGTACAGCATGCAAGGACACTACACCTGTGTGCAAATATACTAGGAGATGAGGATTATCGAGGCTACCTAGGAATCTGGCTGCTGCAACAAACAAGGTTAAACAATACCCTGAGAGACATTGATAGATTCAAAAAATATTTAAGGAGATTGTTTCCAGACACCCGAAAAATATTTCTTCATTTG
>PVKM010006635.1:7776-43762 GCA_004027735.1 Carollia perspicillata
CTAGGAACCAACCCAGACGGCAGCTGAGGTGGGGGCTAGGGCCCGGGTTCCCCGCACTCACGAGGCTGGCCCATCGTCAGGGGTTGGCATGTCGGAGGCCCCAAGAGAAAGGGCGCTACGGGAAGGGGATGGGGGTGTTGCTCTGAGGACTACTTAGGAGCAAGGGGAGGGCCGGCGGGGAGAAGGCAGGGATGGCCTGCTGCCCACCCACCTCCCCACCTGCACACCCTAACAGCTCTGGGCAGCAGGAACGGAGCACCCTGGGTGGGCAGCAGCCAGGACCACCGAAAGCCTTGCTCCCCCAGGGGCCCTGGGGCTGGGACAGCGGCTGGGGAAAGCAGGCAGGGTGGGGGCCTCTGCGAAGGGCCTGCCCTCCTCCTGTCCCCGCACTGACCCCTGGACTCCCTCACTGACCTGCAGCCTCCAGCTCTGCTGCCCCGACCCTCAGGCTCCAACCAAAGTGGGGGTGCTCCCCTACAGGGACACCGAGCCCCACCCTGAGGCCCCAGTGAGGGACAGAGCCACCTGCTCCTTCCCTCACGAATCTGTTCTCCTCTGCCGGGGCACCCCTTGTTCAAGAGCACACGCCCAGCTACTGAGACCAGGATGCTGGGGCTGCCTGGGCCTCCCTCCGCCACTTGGCATCCCAGCCTCTCCCTGAGCCTCACCACACAGCCCCCCACAGCTGCCCGCACCCAGCGCCAGGTGATTCCAGCAGCCCTCTGCAGTGCAGACCCTCGGGCCACGTGGCTCCCACTTCCACGCGCATGCTCCTATCCCAGCCCATGTGCACACACAGGCTGCGTGCCAGCACCCGGCGTCACCATCACATTCAGAGTGTGGCCCCCACGCAGCCCACGGGGCCACGTGGAGAGCCACGCTGGCTGCTGGGGTCCCGCCCCAGCTCTAACACTCCCTGGCACGTGACCCAGGGCAAGACCTGACCTCCCGGGGCCTCGGTTCCCTCGTCCAGAAAGCAGGGGCCACAGCTGCCGCTGCAGAGGCCACACGGGCGACCACGTGGATGACAGGAGCCGGCTGGCGGCCACTCCTGGGGCCTGGCTTTGTCAGGTCAACCCCACCTCTGCTCTGCCAGGCCGGGGACCAGGTCTGCCTTGGTGCCTTCTGGGCGCATCACCCGTCTGGGAGGGGTGTGGCGCTAGGTGCCGTGTCCACCAGGCTCAGCCCGGCGCTCTAGCTGCCCTGCTTTCCCACTCGGCTGCAGGCTGGACTCAGAGGGGCCCCACCCCAGTCCTGTGGAGTCATGAGTGGGGGAGCTCAGGGGTCGTTGCCCCACTCTGCCAAGCAAACGTAGGGTCCAGGGCCAGCCCATCAGTCCCACGGACGGGACCAGGGCCACAGGAAATGGCCTGGGCTGCTTGTAGCTAGGGCCAGCGGCCCTGGCTTCCCTTCAGGCCCATTTCCTTTATCCGGCTGTTTTGCTCTGAATTCACAAAGCTCAGCCTTCCCTCCACCCCACCCCCCGCCATTTCCACCCCTTCCCCCACCCCAGAGTGGAGCAGGACGGACATGCGACGTCCCAGGGCCCTGCAGAAGTGCTGCCCCATTCCGGCCCTAAGCCTCAACCGGACTGGAGTCAAGCATCCCAAGCGCCCCCTGCTGCCCGAGCCCGGCAGCGCTGCCCTCCTCCAGGAGTAGCGGGAAGTGTAGCCACACCTCCACGCTCGCCAACAGGAGGTGCTCCCAGCGCCCACTACCAACCGAGAAGCCCGGGGCAGCCCCCCAGAGCCAGCGGGCGAAGGGAGCAAGACCCAGCAGCAGCACCAGCTGTTTATTGAGGCCGCGTGCGCAGAGGGCAGCCTGGTCTGGGCAGGGTCACGTCTCCCACGTCCGGGTTCCTTGAGCCACCCTGCGCCAGGATGAGACCAGGCAGGCGGGACCCAGTGGTCAGCAGGGGGAGCCCTCGGTCGCCGCCAATCCACGACGTCTCTTCGCGGGCCCAACACAGTGCCAGCTAGGAGCCCACGTGGGGCCAGGCGCGCAGCGCGAAGAGCTTCTCCCAGCAGGTGGCGACGGCGTCCAGGGCTCGCAGCAGGAGCCGCCTCCGGCTGCCCCGACGCCGCTGCTCCGGGCGCGTTTGGGGCCGCCGGCTCCGCTGTCAGGAATGGTTGGTCAGCAAGCATGCCCGCCCCAGCTCCCCGCCCCTGGGGAAGGGCATCACAAACTGGCCAGCGGGCCCGACGTGAACCCCAACACCACGGGAAGAGGGCCCAGCTGCAGCCCCACACACTCAGGACGGGAGGCACACCTGGCGCAGCGCCCTGCAGTGGCGCCGCATCACCGCCTCGGTGCGCAGGGCCACGGTCCAGGCAGCCTTCTCCAGGGCCCCGCGGCGGCCACCAGCCGCAGCGCCGCGCAGGGTCCGGCCCAGGGATGCGATGGACGCGAGAATGCTGTGCTCCTGCGGGGAGGCAGGGCGGGAGGAACAGGGTTGGGCACGAAGCCCAGCGTGGAGGCTGCGGGGCACGGGCGGGGCACCCTCCTACCTTCTGGGCCCTGCAGAAGGGTCCCGGCGGGCCCTGCCGCCAGGCAGACGCGGCAGCTCCGGGCGGGTTTTCCTGAGTGAAGTGCAGGTGCCTGGGGCCCGGCCCACTCCCTCTGGCCCCCAGCCCCACCTGCCGCGCGGCGGCCTGCAGGTCCTCGAAGATGACGGCCCGGTAGTGGCGCAGCACGTCGGGGACGCTGCAGGTGCGCAGCTGTGTGGGGGCAGACGCCAGTCCCAGCAGCACCAGCAGGAGCGCCCAGAGCGTGGGCTTAGGGGGCACCTGGAAGGCCACCAGGTCAGGGCGGGGCCCCGGGCCCACGGGGAGGGGCTCCCTCTGGCAGCTTCCCAGACCACCGGCTTCGCTCCCCACCACCTGGGGATTCTGAGCGGAAGTGAAATGCAGATGGCCTGTGACATCCCACAGGGGCCCAGCACAGGTCAGGCAGTGCCGGTGCCTGGTGTGAGAGACACGAGGGTCCTGCACCCCCAGGGCTCCCGGCAGAGCCCAGCAAGGTGGGGTAAGGGCTGGTGTGGGGGTGACGGTGGAGGGCAAGGCTGGCCTAGGCCTGGGGGAAGCAGGTTGCCCCCTCCCCCAGCCAGGTGGACCCCCCCACTCCTCCCAGAGCTGGGTGCCCACTGTCCCCCCAGGAGCCTTGGACAGAAGTGCCCCCACCTGCAGCTCTGCTACAACCAGCTCCTGTGCTGGGAAGTGGGGTTCCCTGCACCTCAACCCAACCAGGACACGGGCAAGGGCTCAGAGCTCAAGGCCACACCCCCTTGGAAGGGGAAGGCTTGGGGAAACCCCCAGAGGTGAAGGGAGGGGCCACACTAGGTCCCCAGACATTCTGGTAAAGGCCTCCCCCGTCCTGGACGCAGAGGACCAGCTCTCAGGGGTAGAAGCCCACCCCCCAAAACCCAAACATCATGGAGAAACAAAGGCTGGCCTCCAGGTTCCAGCCCCCAAACCCACCCACAGCCCCCTGATGGAGTCTGACAGCGGCTGGAAATCAATCATGTGAACCGAGCGAGACCAGGACTCGACTCGGCTTCCCAGCCCTGGCGGAGGGGCCTGCGGAGCAGCACCCAGCCAGCGCCCAGGCCCGGCAGTCTGCGGAGCTTCGGTGTGGGGCCCCGGCCACCAGAAGGGCAGAGACTGTTCGCGGTGCCTCTCCTCAGCCCCCGGACATGCGGCTGTGACAGCCCATCCGGGGTACGCCTCTACCTGCTGCGGGTGAGAGGGCCCAGGGACAAGGGAGCCAGCTGGTACGGGAGGGATGTCCAGATGGGCAGGTCGGCTGCCCAGGGGCCCTCAGAAGGCCCGTCTGTCCCGTAGCCACAACACACACACACAAGGCAGCCCAGCAGACTCCCTGCCCCCAACACTGCCGGGAAGGCCAGGCCCCGCACCCAAGGCCAGAGCACCCAGCGCCAGGCCCAGGGACCGAACCCCCGGGGACTTCCCGCCAAGCCTTCGGCCAGAGGGGCACAGCAGGACAGCCCTTCCTGCTGAGCTGCCTCCCACCCCGTCCCCCGCACCAGGCCTGAAGCTGCTCACCATGGGCTTCTCAGGGTCAGGCCCTCCCTCACTCCCACCGCTGGGCCTCCACCATGGCCCTGGGGTCCTCAGGTGCAGCGCCCCCCTCCCGGTCCGGCTCCAGGTCCAGCCAACACCAGCAAGGGCTTCCCTGGACCGGCTGCAGTGGGCGGCTGGCAGCGGGCGGACAAGGCTTTTGAAGTTGGCTCCTCCAGCGAAGGCGGGAGCGAGGAGGGAGGCCCCTGATCCCAGCCTGCCCCCTCCCTCTCCCCACCCCTATCCAATCGCTTCTTCAACTAACCTGACCCTGGACCCAGGCAGCTGGCTGGGCCTTCCATCCCGCCGGTCGGGACTGAGCCACTGGCCCCGGAACATGTGCCCTGTACCGTCCGGGAGGGGGTGGGAGCCCATGGGCAGAGGGACGTACAGCCAGGTGGGGGAGGGGAGCCAAGGAAGAGGGGCCTGTCTGCTCCCCTCCGCCAGGGTCTTCCTCCAGGAGGAGTGCTGTCTCCCACCAGAACCTGGCCACAGCCAGGTGAGACACTTAACCACCCCCACCAGGCCAGCCCAGCCCCTGCTCCGACTTCCAGGGGTCCTGCCTCAGCAGGTCCTGGGCATGGGACTTCCCGCTGGCCGTGCACTCAGCCGCAGCCCCACCCCACCCACAGAACAGGCGCAGCCTCCGAGCCCCGTGCCCTGAAGTGGAGGCGAAGAAGCGCCAGTGGGGACAAGCCGAAGCACCTCATCCCCAGGACAGACCACTCCAGACGCTCACAGAGGACAGACCGCCCTGAAGCTCCAGAACTTTCCAAGGGCCCTGCAGGAGGCCTCGGCTGCCATCAGAGCCAAAGGAGGTGCCCAGGTCAGCAGCGCCCCCTTGGGGCGCAGCAGGTCGACCACAGCCCGTCACTGCCCCTTGCCGGGCCTTGGCAGACTCCTCCCGCCACCCCCAGAGGAGCCAAGGGAGCAGCCCGGGGGCCCTTATCCACACACCTGCCGCGTGCCCCAGGACCAAGTCCCTTCTCAGTCACAGAGGAGGACAGTTGTGAGCACCCGAGGGACCTGACTCTGCAGCAGGAAAACCGAGTCCACCCGCAGACTTGAGGGAGCCTCCCTCCAACCCGAGCTGAGGGCCTGGCTGTGCTCCCCGGCCCCGGCTTTAGGAGGCACAGAGGCCCGGGCTGCTGTTCACGCGCAGACTCAGAAAGGCACCCTGCAGGCCAGTGCCAGCAGAGGGGACAGGTGAGTCACCAGGGCACCTGCACTTCCCACCACCTCCTCCAAAAACCTCACAGAGCCCTGCTCCCCTCGAGGCCTCCTTGCACACATGGTCGCGGAAAACCAGAGAAAAGACGGGGCGCCAGCCCTGCAGGGTGCGGAAAACCAGAGAAAAGACGGGGCGCCAGCCCTGCAGGGCACCCAGGAAACCTTTAATCGCAGAGCCGAGCAGGGCAGACAGCTCGGGCCCCTCACCCAGCCCTTGGGCCGCCCCGCCCCCCGCCCCAGCCCCTGCCCGCAGGGCCGAGCAGTCAGAAGGTGTTCTTGATGTGGGCGGCCACCAGCACGAGCACCTCCCCGATCTTCTTCTGCCAGTTGGCGATGTCCTTGGACACGGCGCACCACAGCTCCCCGTGCCGCGGTTCGGCGTTCTCGCAGCGCCGCCGCACCTCCTCCCGCTGCTCCTGCAGGGGCCGCGGGGTCTTGAGACAGGGCTCCTCCCAGGCCCTTCCTCCCAGCTGCCCACTGTGCGGCCCCAGCCTGGGCCCTGGCAGGGGGCACGTCCCTCCGCCTGGGAGCAGCCCCCGTGGCATCACCTGGGCTGCCGACCTCAGGGCAGGTCTGACGCCCGCGCGCAGCAGAGTCGGGCCCTGGGGGTGCATGCCTCGTGGAGACCCCCGAGACAGCCTGGCCACCCCACCCTGTGAGCCCAGCTCTGCCAAGGACCAGGCTTCCCAGGAAGTCGTGCTGGGCTCCAGCCCAGGAGGACAGGCCCACTGAGCCACAAGGACAAACCTCGGGACCCCACGCCCCCTGGGCCGGCCAACTCATGAGGAGTTCCTAACAGGCCACTAGACGCAGACCTGCATCTGCATCTCAGGCTGAGAGGCCGCTGACCTGTCGTCAGACACCAGCAGCAGAGGCAGAAACAGCCGGCAGAGTGCTGCGGCCCCCCGCCCCCAGAGCCCCCCCCAGGGGTGCAGACCTCCGTGCCGTGCTGCAGCTCGAACTTGTAGAAGAGCGCCCAGGCGTCCCCCAGGTCCGAGTCGATCTTCACGGTGCGGTGGAACCACTCCCTGGCCTTGGTGATCTTCCGCTCGCTCCAGAACAGCCTGCGGGGCGGCGAGTGGAGACCCCGAGTGAGCGGTGGCACCCCAGCTCTGTTCTCCCTTTGAGCCCCGGGGCTCCTGCTGGAGGTGGAGGACGGGCCTGGCCACCTGGACACGGGCAGGCGGCGACCTGGAGGCACGCTCTTCCAGGGTCTGACTGGACTCTCTTCAAAACCCCCACCCAGAGCGAGAGCCGCAGACCCCCGAACGCCCTCCCACCCACCTGGTACGACACACGGGGGTGGGAGCCGACCCGATGGAACCGCTCCTGCCCCAGCGGGGCCGCTCGGGGGGCCCGCCTCAGACCCGGCTGAGGACTCTGGGAGCCACCGCAGGGTGGTGCGGGCCACCTGGTGGGGACGTGCCCCCACCTTGCACCCAGCCCACGTCCCTCTCCACCGGAGGCTCCTGGCAGAGGACAGCACCCCGTACTCCAGGCAGCTGGCCGGCCGGTCTGTTAGGGGCTGGACTCACTTCACGCCGATAGCTTGATTGTTTTTTAAGCCGTGTGGCTTTCTTAATTGCTAGGTGTTAGATAAACTGTGACTTAAAAAGCACAAACCCAGATAGCAGGCGCACAGGACACCAGCTTGGGAACTGCGTGACTTGTTTACTTTAGCAAAGCCTTTTACGAGGTTTTATGGCTGCTTTATCAAGTCACAGGGGAGGTGGAAGCACAGGGCAGGAGGGAGGGGGCCCCCACTGGCCAAGTGGGCCTCAGGGGCCTGTGGGAAGCCCTCGCCCCTAAAGCCACGGAGAGGAGGTGATGGCAGGACCTGGAGAAGGGGGGCCAAGACCGTCGGGGCACCGCCCGAGTGAGCTCCTGGGCCATGCCGACCGCCTCCCCCAGGTGAGAGCCCGGAGCAGCAGCCCAGGAGCCGCCCCCAACCCAAAGCCGCTCCTGTGGGAAGCCCTCCGCAGAAGGAGGGGTCGTCAGCTCTCAAGGCCCTGCACTCTCAGGCCACGGCCTCGATCTCCCCAAAGCCTGAGCTCCCGCCCCATCGCCCCTCCACACGCTGCCCCAGGGAGCCCCTGGCCCAGCAGCCAACACCCAAGCGCAGGCTGTGAGGTCACTGGCTGACCCCCTCGTGCCCTCGAGACCACGTGGCCCCAAAGGGGTGGCCTCCAACATGTGTCTCGGTGCCCCAGGTCCCCAGGCCCCGCTCAGAGGGAGTCTGGTTTCTCACCCAACACCACGGGAACCATGTTCGTGCTCACTGCCCTTTTTGGCCCAAGGAGCCTCGCTTATAAATTAACTGCCGCCTGGGCAACGTCAGCACGTCTGCCTCTGTCTGGAGACGCAGGGCAGGTGCACATGCCAGCGCCCCGGTGGCCGGCAGAGGAGCAGTCCCGTTGGAAGGACCTGGGACAGAAGGGCCTCACCGTGGGGCTCAGTGAGCGGCCGAGGCCCCCCGGGCGGCGGCCCCCAGGGACCCCCACTCACTTGGCCACAGCCAGCAGCACGTGGGGGTCGTGCTCGCACTTCTTCAGGGCGTCGACGCTCTTGGTCTTCCTCTGGGGCCGGGCCTCGAGGAAGACGGCTTCCGACCACAGCACACCTGGGACGCAGACACGGAGACGCCGGCCCTCAGACCCCGGCCGCGGCTCCGACACGCACCTGTCCACACACAGCTGCCCGGAGACGGACAAAGGCTGCATGTGCCCGCCCGGGACCCCGCAGCCCCGATGGCAGAGGCGGGGTGGCTCTCTGGGGTGACCGGTGGGAGTGGCAACAAGCTTCACTGGCACCGGCTCAGCGGCCTCACAGCTGGGAAGTTGCCACGGCGGAGCAACCGGCAACGCAGGGGAGACGGGCGAGACAGAACCAGAGCGTCTGCTGAGGGCGCTCCCTCCCACGCTCGGGGCTCTCCGGAGCCGCGGAGACTCACACCCTTGAGGGTCCAGTGATAACAGGGGTTCTCACAAAGCTTTCAGCTTCAATAACCAGGCATGAAACTTCACAGACCAGGTGCCTTTACGAGAAAGCTCAAAGGCGTGACGTGACTCCCAGCTGATGGGCTCACAGGTGATTCTCACACCTTTTTTACTCCAGGCCCACTCATCCCACGCGGGCGTCACTCGCAGACTCGTGGAGAACAGTTACAGCAGGGAACAGGGAGAGGGCGGCCCGCACGAGCGAGGCCCCGCAGGCCCCACGGCCACGCTCACCGGAGCTGGGGCACTCCTGCAGCGCCTTGGCCATCAGCGTGTTGGCGATGTTCTTCAGCCCCGCACGGTGCTCCAGCCTCACAGACTCCAGCCTGGGGACGGAGGCCCAGAGGGGGGTCGGGACCTGTCCGCGGACACGCCGCCGCACACGGCAGGGGGACAGCGGGGCCGCCCGCTGTGGGCCCAGACGCTGACCTCGCTCGGTGCGGCAGGAACGGCAGGAACGGCAGGATGACAGACCGGCACGCGGAGCTGCTGGTGCACAGCTCCGTGGCATCCCCTGCACCGCCCGCCGCGCGCCCCGCCCTGACACGCAGGTTCCCGTGGGCAGCGTGCCATCTGCACCCCACAGACTCCTCTTCGCCCCTCCAGGTCTTGCCCTGTCATCACCACTGGCCCCGCCCCGAGCTGCTCCCTGACTCCATCACAGCGCCCGGCGCCCTGGACTCCACCTCTCCGAGCACAGGTCGGACCACGGCGACCTGCTCACAGGCCCCCCTGAGCACCTGCGCTCTCAGGGGGGAGGCTGGACCCTCCCCCAGGAGCCCGAGCCAGCAGCGCCGCACAGACAGCCGCTCGAGCCGCAGCGGCAAGCACACCCAGGAGCGTGCGCTGGGCCTGCCTCACCACAGGGCGGGGTTCTTCGGGTTCTTCAGGCGAGACTTCTCCAGGATGGCCCGGGCTCGCGTCAGCTGCCCGATCTTCTCCTCCAGCCGGGAGAGCAACAGCCACAGGGGAGTGGAGTGGGGACATTTCTTCAACTGTGGCCAAAAGGGACAGACAAGCAAGAGAGGGAGGGCGTGGGCAGGCGTCGGAGAGGGCCGAGGGGGCCGGGGCTGCTCTTCAGCCCAGCAGAGCGGGGCCACCTGGGTCCGTGGAGACCACGCCTGCCACGGCCTCGCTGGGCTCTGCACGTGTGCACTGGGCACGCCTGTGGTTGTGTGCACACAGCAGCTGGGACCTTGGGGCCAGGGGTCGGGAGGAAGAGCGCTGCCCGGGGTTCCCGCGGCACGCACTCACCCCCTGGCTGTAGGCCTCGCGCGCCCTGTCGGTCAGCCCCGCCTGCTCCTCGATCTGCCCCTTCATCATCCACAGCTTGGGGAAGTCCTCGTAGTGCCTCAGGGCCTCCTCGCACAGCTCCTGGGCGGCCTCCGTGCTGCCCAGCACCCACTCCAGCTTCACGGACTTCATGAACACCTGGGGGCAGACGCGCGTCAGGTGGCCAGCCGCCCGCGCTCGCCCCGCTCCCCCACACAGCCGCTCCTCCCGGCTCAGGCCCGGCCTCGGCACCAGGCCGGGCGGCATCTCTGCGGCACACGCCTAAGGTCACGCGGCAGGTCCCCTTCTGCGCTGCCCGTCCTGCTGCACTTTACCGGCCCTGTCGGCCATCCAGCAGCCGAGGGCCCAGGTGGGGCACCCGCTCACGAGCCCGTTTGACTGTGGAGTCTGAACCAAGGAGCTGGGAGCGTGGCAGCTCCTCAGGACGCCCCCGCCCCCCAACACCACAGGACCGGCCTCGCCGCTCACCCGGGCCGTGGGGGCACTGCTCCGCGCCTTGGCCAGCAGCCGCCGGGCCCGCTCGTACTCGTTGTTCTCCGACTCCAGCTTCACGGCCGCCAGCCAGATCTCCTCGCTGTTGGGGTTGGCCTGGGTGGCGGGCACGGCAAAGTCAGGGGGTTGGCACGGAGGGACAGCAGCCCTCCCGGGAGCGTGCTGCCCTCCCCCGTGCAGACCAGCCCGCCCAGCAGGGTCCGGCCCAGGAGCACGGCCTTGGGCTGTCCCACCATGCAGGCGGGCGGCCTCGACAGCTCTCAGGACAAGGCTGCAGCCGCGGGCCGGTCTCTCTGGGGCCCCTGGGCCTGGGCGGCCTCTCGAAGCCAGAGTGGGTCACTCCTGTCCTACCCCTGGAATCCGCCACGCCCAGTCTGGTGACCAGGAACTGGCCACCCCGGTGTGTCCACTTGGGCTGCACAGAAGGGTGCCCAGGGTGTTGCAGATGGTGCAGAAAGGACTCCCAAGGGTCAGGACTCAGCCACAAACTGCCCAGAGGGCAGCACACATGTGGGTGGTGCCCTTGGAGCCTCCCGAGAGCACGTCAACCACCGCACGTGCCGCCCATGTGCAGCCCGCGGCACCGGGTCCCCAGGGCCAGGCAGGCAGCGGGGTCCTGACGACTCGGTCGGACAAGTGGACAGCACGGCCAGCTCCAGGCCAGCCCCTCGGGTTTGCTCAGGAACGACGGGCAGCCGGGCCAGCCTGGGCCACGGACCGGCCTTGGCGCTCCCTCCGTGCTCACAGGAAAGGGGGCTGCACGTTGCTGGCCGGCACCCATCCTGCCGTGTCAGCGTCACATGTGATGCCGGAGATAGGCTGCCGGCCGTGCTGTCTGGGTGAGACGTGGCCCACGCGTGGCCCCAGGGCGCCCTGTGCTCAGGCCCTGGGCCCCTGCTCCCAGGACAGGGCATCCTGGCTCCACGTCGGAGCTGCTGTCCCCGCGCTGGCTCCTCCCTGCTGGGGGGTGCCGGCCCTCAGCCCTGTGTTCTGGAGCCCTGGGCCTGTGGCCACACCGAGCGGCGGGGACCCCGAGAGGTGTCTGCCAGCTGGGCTACCGTCCTGGCTCTCAGGCCCACGGGCCCCAGCTGCATCCTGACCACGCGCCCTCCAGAGGCTCGAGGACAGGGGCGTCGGTCCTCCCAGCACCGCCGGCTGCACCCACCTGGAAGGCCAGAGCCAGGATGCTCCTCGCAGCAGGCACGTCGCCCGCCAGCCACTTGGACTTGGCGCCCATGAGCCACAGCACCTCGGCCTTGGGGCAGTGGGCCACGGCCCTCTGCAGCAACGCCTCCAGGGACTCCCTGCAAGACAGGGCCGCCGTCACCCGGGCACCCAGGGCACCTCAGCGCAAGGCCGCCAGGACAGGCACGGCTCCAAAGTCCAGCCTGTGAATGATTCACCAGGTTTACGACGGGGAGGGTGTGGGGAGACCTCCTCTCCCCACGAAGGCCCCAACGTCAACCACTGCGGAGGGCGCGACAAAGCAGCACATTGTGTGGGGAGCACAGCCCCGAGGAGGAACTTCCCAGGAGACCCTTTTACAGCCGAGCGCCCTGCAGGGAGGGGCAGTGCCGCGGCCTGGGCGACAGGAGACCTTTTCATCTTTGACTGCAGACCTGCCGATAAAGATCACAGCCTCGGTCTACCCTCTGGCACCCGAGAGGCGATGTCATCGGAAGAAAGCTGTTTTAGGTCACTGCTGAGCAAGAAGCCCGCCAGCCTGGGCACCGGGTGCGAAGCCCACTGCCACCCTTCTACACCACCTGGCACAGGCGCCCCTTCGCACCTGAGCAGCGAGACGGAGTGAGGCATGTGTGGGCCAGCCTGGCAACACTGGACACCAGGACCGAGACCCCCTAGTCGCCCTGAGACGCAGGCAGACGGGACAGGCGCCAGAGTGGGGGTGGGGGGAGGTTGCTGCTCCGAGGCCGCAGCCAGGAGGCCGGGCTCTTCCCCGAACAGGCCGTCCGAGGGGCGCTGGTGCAGGGCGCGCCAGTACAGCTGTTTCGACACAGCTCAAGGAGTCGACTCCAAACACAGACCAGCTGGCGGGAGTGAGGAGGGGACGGGGGCGCGCAAACACCCTAAGCAGCCCGAGGTGGACGGCGCCGTGAAAGATGAGAACGGCGCTCAAGCTCCAGCTGCAGTCCTGGTGGAACCCTCGAGGCCCGGACGCGCCCAGCACGGGGGACAGAGCAGAGGGTGCGCGCAGACGCGAGCCCAGGGACGGGGAGCCCACTCGCCACCCCAAGTTGCGACACCTAATCCAATCAGCACTTGTGGCCAAGGAGGCAGACCAGAGGCTTTTCTGATTAAACAGCACAATTAGGGAGGATTGCCGAGGACCCCCTCGGAGCACAGAGCCAGCCCCAGCCCGAAGCCAGAGCCGCCTAAATGAAAACCATGTGCGCTGGGGCCCAGAGGCCACCACGCAGCCGCAGCCTCTCCACTCCGGCCCGGTGACGGCCCCATCGCCCGAGGAGCCACAGGGACAGCGCCCACCGCCAGGCCCCAGGCAAGGCCCTGGCACCCGGTGCCGCCCCGGCCGCCCGTCCCCTCGCACCTGGTGCCGTGGTTCTTCTCGAAGTACGCGGCTCGCAGCCACACGCTCTTCTTGCTGGGGAACACCTGCAGGGCGTAGGCGTAGATGGCGCGCGCGCACTCCAGAGCACCGTGGGCCACACACTGCAAGAGAGACGGGCGGGGCTCAGCGCTGGCCCCCCGAGCAGCGGACTGGCGCCCTCCCTCAGGACGCCCTCTGCTCGGAGCCCTGCCCGCGCAGGAGGGGAGCCCCGGGCGGGAGCTCTGGGGGCCACACGGCATGCTCAGGGGTTCCCTTTCCAAGAGCAGTGTGGCACTTCTTTCAACCCCAAGTCACACTCGGTGCAAACCCAGTCAAAGCGGACGACCACAGCACTCCCCGTCTTCCCCAGGCGGGCTTCCCTCACTCAGCGGGGTCACCCGGACCGGCAGGGCCGCCTGCCGCGAGGACGCCGGGATGAGCCTCATGCAGGATGGAGCCCGGTGCCGGCACACGCTACGCCTCCCGGGCCAAGAAGGGGCTCCTGTCTTGAGGTGAACTGGACTGCAGGCTTCGCACGGGGGGCCCAAGCCACTGGAGGCCACTTTCTGCATCCATGGCTGCCTCCTCTGGGAAGCCCACTACCCAGCCTGCTGGGGCTCAAGCCCCCCAGTCTGCAAGTCAGGGAGGAGGAGCAGGAGCAGCAACACGGCTACGACCTCCCCACTCAGACTGGGCCCCCCCCCCCTCCGGGGGCCTCACTGGGGTCAGCCACCACAGGGAAGGGCCCCACCGCAGGCACGTCCTCGCCAGGGGCGTCTGGAGACGGGCGGGAGGCCCCAGCTGAGAATTGGACCCGCGCGCACCAGCCTGCACCGTACATGTAACTGCTGACCGAGGGCCCGTGGGCCGGTCACAAAGGCAGCTCGAGTGACAGCCTGCCCGGGCCAGGCCTGCTGGGGGGGCACGCGCTCCACGTGTCTTCAGCCCGGGGTCATGAGCCCCTTGAAAGAACCTTGCCCAGTGTGGGCGGCAGACGACAGCAACGGGACACGTGACGCGCGACACAGCCGTGGACGCCTTCGCCCCGCACGCTGGCTGCACTGGGGCCGGGGCCGCGGCTGTGTGACCCACACGGACGACGGACGCAGGGCCCCTGGTCCCGCCCGAGGTGAAGGAGCGGACTCTCACGTGGACGAGGGAGAGAGGGGTGCTCTTCGTTACTGAGATCCCTGCTCACAGGCTCTAATCAGATGCAGGAGGCACGGCGAACAGAAAACCCCCACTTGGCAGAAACCACAGCCGTGGACGACGCGGGCCAGGAACGCTGTTAAAGGGCCCGCACGGCTGCAGGTCGGTGTGCTGAGGAGAGACCTCTGAAGTCCCCAGTGTCCCCCCACAAGGCACAAGCTCATCACGAGGAAACAAAGAGGGGAGAGAACCTGGCAGGTGCCGCCGAGTCAAGGGGCACGGATGTCCCCGCACGGCCCACCGGGAACCCCCGACCTGCACAGACCGGGAGCCTCCCCCGAGGCAGGAGACTCGGTGGAGGCGGGACCGAGGGGCTGTGCGCAACTGCTGGCTGGACCCCTCAAAGCCGCCAGACCCTGGAGAGGGGCGACAAGCCGGAGCCCTCCCGTGGGCCACCAAGGCCGTGGGGACCCGAGGACGCCCCCAGCAGCTACTGGGTGGAACACAGCCCCGTGCCGACCCTGGCCCCCGCTCCCGGCGGCAGTGCTGAGGCTGAGCAGGCGAGTGTCCTCCTCTAAGGGAGCGCGCGCCGCAGCGTCCACGCGCGAAGGGCCAGGCAGCAACGACTCCCTCAAACAGGCCAGCAAGAAGGCGAGGGGCGTGAGCACGCCCACGCGGGTGCGGAAAGGCAGCGGGAGAGACGGCGGGCCTGGTGGGGTCCGGGGGCAAGGCGCCCGGGAACTCTCGCTGCCGCTGTGCTGCGTCTCCACGAGGGTGGACTCGCCTCGGAGTAAAAGGCTGAGCGGGCTGCACGCGAGGTGTGAAATACTTTGCCTGTTTATTGGCTCTGGCCCCCCATCTCTGTTCCGGAAGCCTACCCTTAGGAGCAGTCTCAAAGTAGCCGAGAGCTTTGCGAGCAAAGGTTTCCGGGGCGCGCCCGGAGCTCCCTCCGCAGGTCGCTGGGGCTTGGAGGCAGCCCTTCGTGGGAGTGTGGGTCGCAGTCGAAACCGTTCCCCGCGACGGTGGCCACATCTAAAACCCAGCGGACCGAAGAGGTTCCCGCCCCAGCCCCGTCGGGCAGACTCACGCTGTCCGCGTCTTCCATCCAGGTGTGCTTCCGGTCCTCCTCCTCGATCCCGATGCCGATCACAGCGCGCATGACCGCCTGGCAGGTCGCCACACTCCCGGCCTTGTCACACTCCTCGGCGTCCTAGGAGAGGGACACAGAGCGGAGCGTACAGTGCGGAGCTGCAGCTGTCCAGGCTGAGAGCCGAGAGCCCCGGTACTGCAGGGGGCACGGGCCTGACGGTTCTGCGGGGTCTGTCCTGCTCCTGGGTGCACCCACCCCTGCCCCCCCGGCAGACTGATGCCGGCGGGTGCCTGAGGACTGACCAGAGCTGCACCCCCGCCCCCCCACACCCCACCCCCGCACAAGCACCGCCGCACAAGCACCGCTGCGCACCGCATGCCATGGCAGGCACTTCAGTGGCCACAAGAAGCTCTTACACTGAAGAAACCTCCAAAGGAGCTGGAGAAAAAGACAAGCTCACACACCCTTGTGTCTGTGGGTCTGAAGAAACACTCTAACCCAACGGACAGGCCTGCGGGGTGCGAGGCACCCAGAGAGAGAGGGCGCGGAGGGGACCTGGGGGCAGCAGGAGCGCACGGGGCTGACTCAGGGAGGCGGAGAGGAGGCAGTGGGAGCTGCAGACGTACCCACCACTCGTGCAGACACGACAGACACGCGACACACAGTTCTCCAGAGGCATTCAAAGCCACTCAGCTTTAAAATGCTTGCTAAGGCACCTCATACACATCCTGTCAGACATCGAAACGCCGCCAACACACTCGTGTGACAAAGGTGGGGACACGGTACTGGCACCTGGCAGGGGCCCACGTGACCGCCTCTCAGACGGCAGTTGCCGCTATCTCTCAAGTGCAAGTGGAGCCCTTCTGCTTCGAGGAAGCGCCTCCCAGACGCACTTGCGCTGTGCCGCGCAGCTCAGGCAGGCGCTCGGGCAGCCCCGCTGCCTCCACCACCCGGAGGCCCAGCGCGAAGCCTGCACAGGGCGTGGTGGCGGTGCAGCAAGAAGACCAGTGAGGAGCAAAGCAGCGTGGGGGCAGAGCCCCAGCTGCGGCCCTCAGCCCTGGGCCCCGGCAGTGCAGCGGCCACACCCCGCACCAGGCGGGGGTGGGGCGAGTCCCGTAATCATGGGAAGAGGGCCCTGGAGGGGTCTGCTGGGGGCACCCGCCCTGCTCTGGACGCGGGTCTGAGAGGTGGGCTCGCGAGCTGAGGAAGACCAAGAGCAGACCAGAGTCTCTCGGTGGCCGCGTCAGGATGTGGCACTGCCACCTGCTTGGGGACACCAGGCAGCGGGGCGCGGGCTCGGGGCTGGGGTGGCACCAGAGCACGTGTCGGGGTTCCTGGCACGTAGGCAGTGCTCTTTTCTAAAAAGTGCAAGTTCTAATTACCTTCACCCTAAGTTTTCCTCCTGAGTTCACGGACTTGAGAGACCTCGGTTTCTCATTCCCCTCATTCATACATCCGTTGGGTGCTTCCTTTATGTGCCCTGACAGGGAATCAAACCGGCAGCCTCGGCGCACACAGTAGCTGACACTCGAACCAGCTGAGCCACCTGGCCAGGCTGGCGATGGTTCTCAGCAACAGATGAGACGAGGGCACCACAGAGGCGAGGCCCCCGCGTGGGGCTCCGCGGCCGAGTCACTTGGGATGCGGCCGAGCAGGAAACCAGCACAGGACGCAGCCGCCCCCGGGCAGGGGGTCTCACGGCAGCGACTGCAGTGCTGACGGCGGGGCCTGTGCCGGCGCCGTGGAGGGGAGCGTGCAGGCGAGGGTTCGTGCGGTTTCGCAGCCGGCACATAGCAGGGCTCCGTACGTGGTGGTCTGCTCAGGAAGCGAAATGCCTGAAAGGTGTAAGGCTCTCTGCAGGGCACCACGGGCAGTGCGGGCGCCCACCTGGCAGGGCTGACGGGAGCCTGGAGGGCGCCAGGCCCTCAGTGCTGCGCACCCCTGTGAGCCCGTGGCGGCAAAAAACGAAGTTTAAGGCGTAAGACGAGTCCAGGCCCGGCTCCCGCTCCATTTCTCTGCTCGCTGGCAGAGTCCCGGTGAAGGGTCTGCAGGGGGTGGGCTGGGAACCCCACAGGGACGGGGGACCTGCCACCATGCCCTGCAACCTCCTTCCTGACAAGAGGGGACGTGGGCTGGCGGAACGAGGGACTTGCTGCATGCAGCCCTGGGGAGGTTGCGAGTGGGAGCCGCACACAAGGGCCCTCCCCACTCCGCTCAGGGCAGTGGTCAGCTGCCAGAAATCCCTGAGGACCAGGGGAAGTGCGGCCCCTGCTGGCCGAGACCCTCTCGCCTAAAAGAGCCAACCCCAGACCACACCCACGCAGCTGTGCTCGTCAAAATGCTGGATGCTGGACGTGGTCACAAAGGGCAAGGACTGAGACACAAGCAGTCCTGGGCCCACATCCGCCCAGTCACAGCCGGGAGTTTCCAGACCGCAGAGCAGGGAGGGGGTCCGGGAGGGGCTGGAGGAGGCACCGCTCTGAGAGCCCGAAGAGTGAGGACGGAAGACACAGGGCCAAGCAGGAGAGAGAGGACCCCGACATCTGCTCCACACAGGGGCGGTCCCCACGAGCCTTCACTGAGGGCGGGCCGGTGAGCGAGCGAGCGCTCCCGCTGAGAGCACGCGCAGGGACCACCCGCAGGGCTGCTGTGGGCGGGCCCTCGGCCTGTGCCACCAGCCGGGCTGGAAACCCCCCGAAAGATGCTGGGCGCTGGGGGGCACGGGGGGAGGTCCCACCCCCACAGGGGACCTGGCCTCAGCTGCCCCACGCGGCCTACTCTCGGGTCCAGCCCCGCCAAGCCCCAGAGCCCAGCCAGGGGAGGGAGCTGGCTCCTCCGCACGGAAGCCTGAGCCCTCACAGGCGCACAGAGGCGCCCGCCGCCCGACGAGGCGCAGCACACGGAACTGGGCAACAAATCTCAGTCCCGGGCACGAGAGACACAGGAAAACCCAGCTGGTGGTCGGGGGAGACAGCCCCCCAAGGCGGCCCCGAGCAGACACGGCTCAGGGCGAGCGGACGGGGGCACCGGAGCCCGCGGTCATCACACTCGGCACAGCCAGTGCTAAGCAGACACCAGATGTGGGAGGAATTTTGGAAAGACTCAAGTTTCACTCCTGGGAGTGGGACGTACAAGACGAAAGCCACCCTCGACGAGAGAAACGCCACTTAGACGCGGAAGGACAGCAGGGACCAAGCCGAGGCCGCAGGAGCATGGGGGAAGGAAGGGTGGCCCCCGCAGCCTGGCAGGGTGCACTCCAGACTGGCCCTCTCACATCCAGGCTCCTGTTGCAAGGGCTCCGTGGGGAGAGGAAGTCATGCGGTGTCTGTGGGCAACTCGACCTCACGCTCAGAAAACCCTCGAGGACCTGCTGAAACCACTTCAGTCCGGGGGACGACTCCAGGTGGTCACGGCATTCGGGCTCAACATGCCACAGTCGACTTCCCTTCTGCACGCTGTCGACGGCCTGAGAACAACGCCCCGGGACCAGCACACCGGAAGGCTGGCAAGAGGTGCGTGGTGACCGGGGCCAGCAGACCAGCCCACCGGGGGTGCGGCCCCTGCGCTGACCGAAGGCTCCACCCCTTTGCTCCCGAAACGCCAGCATTTCTGCAGAAACTGCTGCCAAAAAGGTTGACAGGTCGACCCTGAGACGCGCGAGAACCACGCAGCACGGCTGACAGCGAGGACGGGGGGACCACATGGTGCTGGCGGGACAGCCGTGCCAGCCAGTGGCACCAAGCGTGCCCAGCTAGGGACCCTCGTGTGCAGCCACGGCCCTGCATGGTGGTGTCAAGGCCACTCACCGGGGACACACAGAGGCCACAACCATGGACGTCCACGCAGACAAGCAAGATGTGATCCGACCTCAGCCCACATCTGAAAACTAACGCACGTGGAACGGACTGGAATGGGGTCCTAGAACGAAGACCCCAGAACACACGGGCGGCCACCTCCACGGCCAGGGGCGGGGGGAGGGCTCTGAACCGCAACCCCGAAGCAGAGAAGGAAAAGTCAGATGTGCTGGACTCTGTCCGAACTGAGGACACTGTCTGCCCCGGGAGCGAACGGACAGCACCCGGAACCAGAGGCCTGCGCCGGGGCGGCCCGACAGGGGCTTCCAACCAGGACACGAAAGAACACACCCCAGCACCCCACACAGCTCGGTCAGGAGCAGATCAGGCAGGCGGGCAAAGATCAGAGCAAACTCCCGGCGTCGGCACGGACACAGGGTCTCGACGTTGCACAGGAAGGAACCCCGACGACGTCCCCCGACTTGGACACCACGCACCAGACGACGTGCGGTGTGGCCCTGCAGCCACGTGGGGCGTGCGGGAAACGGACAACGGCCAGGGAGCAGCAGGGTGAGCCCCCAGGGGAGGAGGGCGGCCGCCCAGGCTGGGGGGCACGGGCTCGCTTTCGGGCGCTGGGAAGCCTCTCAATTCGACCCCGGCTGCAGACACTGGAAACCACCGAGACGCACACCTGAAGTGAGTCCCTGTTGTGAAGCACTGATCACAGCTTAACTGAGTGTTAAAAACGGAACAGAAGCAGTTCAAACAACGAACTGCTCACGGTGAGCGGCAGGCGGCTGGAGACACTGCTGGGACGGGAGGCTGCAGGCCCCACGGAACCGAGGACCCGCAGGTCCAAGGGGCTGGACAAGCCCCACACACGCGGCGCACGAAGAAAACCACACCGAGGCACGTCGCACGCTGCTCGAAACCAGCAATGAAGAAAAAGGCTTAAAAGTAGCGGGAAGCTCTTTAAGTCTAGAAATAAGATGGACTTTCTTAACTAAAAGGAACTTTTACAAAGAAACACAACTCCTTACGAGAATATGGGTGACACCAGGTTTCTTCCCGAAAATAGTATGTGCAACCAGGATCGTTAAAATGCTGCGACAAAAATCAACCTAGAATTCTCCACGAGGAAAAACACCTTCCAAAGACCAAGGTGGAATGAAGACGCGGCAGACGCCAGGACGCCAAAGGGCTCAGCCCGCAGGCCGGCGCGGTGGGAGAGCGGAAGGCCGGTCGGGGCGCGGAAGAGGAGCCCCTTGGAACCCGGACCCACACGAGGGGGGAAGAGGGGCTCTGAGGAAACACGGGTCCAGGCCGGGTGGTCAGACTGGGCAGACCTGTGAGGCGTCACGCCACACAGAGCCCATGGCCTAACTGCACAGGACAGGTGTCAACAGCGGCAGGGGAGGGGTCCGAGGGGTCCAAGGATGCGCCCCCTCCCGTGAGCAGCAGCTGTGGCGGCAGGGCAGGCGGCTGAGTGGCCCGATACCAGCTGTCCTCGGCGCAGCGGGCGAGGATGTGAGGAAGGGCCGCTGCGGGCACTGACCGTCTGCCCGGCCCAGGAGATGCCCGCCCGCCCCCGCCCCCGACCCCGAGAGCTGGCCCCGGGATGGCAGCAGAAGGGTGCTGGCCTGGCAGCCGGGCTGGAAGACATCAGAGACGTCACCAGCCACTCTCCACGGCACAAGTTACCAAACCAGAAAGGGAAAGGGGCCCCACGGCTGGCCATCACCCCCTCAGGTGTGTCCCTCCCACTCACAAAGCGCTGAGGCACCGCGGGCTCACCCCACACGCCCAAGCTCTCCGAGCGCCGGCCCCACACCGCGCTCACGCCGCCAGCACCGAGAAGCCCGGCCGGCACACCCCGCGCCCCACCCCCACAAGAAGAGCTGCCCCTGCGACCCTGTGCGCCACCTGTGCGAGGCCGGGGCCCACCTGGATCCACTGCTCACGGTTGATCTCCACGCCGTTGGCCCGCAGCGAGGTAATGGCCCGGTCGACGATCTTCTCCACCATCTGTGTGTTCCCGTTGGCCTCCTCCAGCTTGGCGGCGGTGACCCAGATGTGCCGGTCCGTGGGGATGTTCTCGCGGGCCTTGTTCAGGACCTTGCGGGCGTTGTCGTAGGTCTCCAGCCTCGCCAGAGCGAGCCAGAGCTGTGGGAGGGGGCGCCGGGAGTGAGGCCCGCAGGGCAGGCGGCAGCCGCTCGGCGCCCCCAGAGGCCCCCGGGAGCTCTGGGGCCACCTGAGTGGGACTGTGGCACTGCCACCTCCTGAGAGCAGCCCAGCCCTGCTTCCGACTCATGGAGCCGTGCTCCACCGAGCGGGAGAGGCAACGGCGTCTCGGCCGCACGCCTGGCACGCTGGGTGCACAGGACGTGTGCCGTGCGCCAGCCGTGTGCCGGCCGTGCTAGGGGATGGCGCGGAGGGGAGCAGGACATGCGACTGCGTCACAAGCTGAAGGGTGACCTGGGTGTCCGGTCCCCCGGGGGCCTCACACCCCAGTGGGCTGCCCTGCAACAATGCCTCGCCCGACTGTGTGTGGGCTCTGTGTTCATGTACACAAACGAAGACTGACTTCGTTGGGAGGGTTTCACAACGCCCCTCAGGATACCTGCAGACAGACTGGACGTCACAGAACCCTACTTGAAAACCGCCACACAGAACGTCAGGGACCTGAGTGTTCAACCCTGAAGGGCCCGGTCTGAGGCAAGGAGCCGGCCACACGCTGGGCTGGCGGGAAGACACGGCAACAGTTTCTACCACCCTGTCCCCTCTGGTCCCATCTGCAAATCCTGAGCAGTTTTAGGGTGCAAGGAGGGCTCCGCGCAGAACCTAGAGCCCCCGTTAGCGGTGTGGCTGGCCATGGCAGCAGGGACAGGCGGCCAGCCTCCCGTGACCGCTCCCCGCCGCCGGAGGGAGCTCAGTGCCCAGGTGAGCCTGGGCCCCGGACTCACCTCCACGCTGGTGGGGCAGCACTCCACGGCTCGGCTGAGCATGATTCTGGCGTCTTCCGGCTCTTCCAGCTCCACCGCCGCCTTCCACAGGCGAACCGAGTTGGGCACGTGCTCCAGGGCTGGGAAAGGCACACAAGAAACCAGGTCCCAGGAGAGGGGAAGTGAAGGCAGGACGCCCTCATCCCAGAGGACGCTGCTGCCAGCAGGGTCAGATGGCGTCGCCTGCTGACAGGCCAGGGGGGCAGGCCTGCCCTTCTTCGGGGTCCCCCCAGGCCTGGGGCACAGCAGACGGCCGAGGGAGGCACGTCCCCTGCACCCCCACTCGCACCCAGACAGCGGTGTCCACAGACAAAGGGGCACAGGAAGGCAGCGACTGATCAGGGGGCTGGTATGAGTGAGCGCGGGGGCGGGGGCCGCAGGAGGAGGACACAGACGGCCCTGGCACTGCTGACACGGGCCACGCCACGCCACGTCAGGGCCACCGCC
Source organism: Carollia perspicillata (assembly GCA_004027735.1). NCBI lineage: Eukaryota > Metazoa > Chordata > Mammalia > Chiroptera > Phyllostomidae > Carollia > Carollia perspicillata. The sequence goes on from PVKM010006635.1 coordinate 29,912, forward strand.
AGACCCCGGGGCCCAGGTGGGAGAAGTGGCCGGAAAGCGAAGTGCCTGTGGGTGGGAGCCGCTGGGGGGAGATCGCTCGCTTCCCGTGAGCGCACCGACGCAGGGCGGGACACAGCGCTGCTCGCCAGGCAGCAGCCAGCGGCCACCCCCGGGCACCAGGCTCAGCCCTGCCCGTGCGGACACAGAGGAGGACACAGAGGAGGACGCTGTGGCCCAGAGGCCAGGCCCACCCCCGAGGTCACGCTGCCTCCTCGGATCTCAGACCGGCTGTGGAAGCAGAAGGTCTCCCGACAGAGGACAAGGACGTCTGCGGCACCCAACTGTGACCACAGCAGCGTTTCCGCGCCAGAGACGGGGAGGGCCGGTGTCTCAGGCCACTGACGGCGTCCTCTCAGTTTTCGAAAACCAGATCTTTCTAGTGGGGGCTGTCAGGTGCTCCCCAAGAGCACAGGGAGGCACTGGGAAACAGAAGCGGACGCGGGAGCCCCTCTGAGGGGGCGGGGCCAGGCCCAGGCCCAGGCCAGGCCCACTGTGGGCTCCACCCTCTCTCCACCGAGCGCAGCTTCTGTGCCGCCCGGAGGCCGAGCCCTTGAGGACTGGACGGCCCAGCCCCAGCAGGCCCTCCTCCATGCCCGCTGCCCTCCACGCCCACTGGTCGCGCACCCGAGCTCCCTGGCGGCGGGTCCTTCGCCACGCTGTGGCCAGGAGAAGCCCAGTGGACCGTCCCTAGGTGAGCACTGCTAACTGCCCGGAGCTCGGTGTGTCTGTTGTCAGCTCTTTCCCTGGCTGAGAGGCGAGGAGTCGGTCTCCCTACACCAAAACGGGGCTCGCTTTCTGCCCCTGGCCTGGCTCTGAGCACCCGGCGGGCGGCGAGGCTGCACCGGGAAGGCAGACGTGGCAGAGAGCGCTCGCCAACACAGCACGCACGCAGCCAACGCCGCAGGCCTGAGGCGCTCACTCTCACACTCGCACCGGGAGAGCCGGAGCCAGGCGCGCTGGCTGAAAACCGCCCCAGTGCCACCGCCCCAGGCCGCTGCGGTCGGCCGGCCCAGCACCTGCTCCGCACGTGGGGCCAAAGGAGCAGTGCTCACCAGCTCCACCAGGACACGCGCCACGCACGGGGCCCACAGGAGCTGCACCCTGGCAGCGGCTCCTGGACAGACTCGGTTCCCGGCAAGCAAACCGTCCAAGGCGACGCCCGACGGCCCCGCCGCCCTGGGCTCACGGCACCCGCTACCCTGCAGGATCCCTGCACAGTGGGGACAGGCTCGTCCAATGCACAGCTCCAGTGTGGCCACTCAGGGCAACTCCGAACCACGCCAGCACGCGGCTCTGGGCAGGTGGCGGAGACCCACAACGCCCACAGGGCTGCGTGGTGCCAGCCTGCCTCACCCCCACGCACGCCCCCGCGTGCCCAGAGGCCCGGCCTGCTGAGGAGGGTCGCCTGGGCCGGAGCCGCTGCCCAGCTCACGCAGGTCACGCCGCAGCTGCAGGCAGGCCAGGCAGTGCGAGGGGAGGAGGTCTGGAAGCTGTTGCCCGATCCGCAACCACTGTCCCCGAGGCCGGAGCAAGGCGCCGGGCGTATGGAAGGCAGCCCAGGGCCGCACGCTGACGGCTCCCAGAGGGGCGGAGGGGCTCACCTTTCCGAAGGACCCGCTTCTTGGCGCGGATGTCCGTTTCCAGCTCTGCAGCTCGGATGTAAATCCTGACAGACTGCGGGAGGTGGCGCACAGCTTGGGCCACCACAGCCTTGGCCGTGTCCCCGGGCTGCAACCTGGCTGCTTCCAGCCAGACGTCTTCACTCTGTGGGGCAGACGAGACCCTTGGTGCTGGGAGCCCGCGGGGCACACGCAGCCTCAGGACACTGGGGCTGGCTCCCAGACCCCTTTGCCGGTTTTGCAATCCGACAGAGGCTGTCACCTGGCCTCAAACTCAGCTGCACCCCAGACCCCTGGGGCCACCAAGGCCGGGACTGTGGCTGCGGCACATCTGGCGGAGTGGGGGGCAGGCCATCCCGGTGAGAGGGGCCAGCACCTGCAGAGGAAGGAGCCGGCCCAGACATGGAGGGGACAGGCAGCGGGTGGCCACACAATGGCCTGGGAGGCTCCCACCTATGCCCGAGCCCGGGGAGAGTCCGCAGAGGGCATCTCTGTGTCAGGGGACCCGGTCTGCACTGCAGTGGACAGCACTTACAGTCTAACCACAGCACCCCCCAAAACTGGTGGGAGATCAAGCCGAGTCTGCAGGGCTCTCACACACGGTGGCTGGCAGGGCAGAGACTCTTGCTCTTCCCAGCCGAGGCTGTCCTGCCGCTACCCTGTGAGCAGCCGGGACTCCTCTGTGTGGTGGACAGGCAGGAGGAAGCCCGCTCCCCCAGCTCACGCCCTCGGCCTCGCCTGTCCTTCTGCCTGGGGCACCCACACACACAGGCAGACGGCCTCACTCTGACCCCGTCCGCCCCCGCAGGTCCCGCATGGCACCGAGGCTCCTGGGGGACCCCCCCGCACACCCTACCTTAGGGCACATCTCCGTCCCCTTCATGATGAGGTTTCGAGCGACTTGTAGCTTCCCGGTGACCTCCTCCAGGCGGGCGGACGCGATCCAGGCGGGTGGGTGGTGAGGGTTCGTCTCCCTGACGGACTTGAGGAGCAGGCGAGCCTTCTTGATGTCGCTGGGAGGGCGAGGAGGCATGGGGTCGGGCCGCCGCACCACGCACGTGCCCCCAGGGAGCTGGACCCAAGGAGACGCCCGGCGGGCCCTGGAGGCCGGCGTGGAGCTGGGGCCCATGCCCACCCGACGGCGGCTGATGCGCCGCTCTGCGCGTCCCTCGGGTCGCCCACATCCCGTTCTGGCCGCACGTTTCCCAAAGGCCACCCCGAACATCCCAGGGGGCCACGGCCGGCCCCGCCCCCCAGCCCTCAGAGCGCTCACTTGATGTCCCCGCCGTGGGTAGGGATCATGGAGTTCAAGTCTGTCAGGTAGCCCTTGGGGTCGACCACCGTCTGCCCACTCACAGAGTCGGACACCTGCGAGACAGGCCGGGCCGGGTGGCGGGTCAGGAGGGGCCCCGGGGCCGCCCCAGCCCCGCGGGCCCGCGGAGACGGGCACTGGGAAGCAGGACACCACCACAGCACGTGGTTGGTGACGGCAGCAAACAAGCATCATCTCTACGGAACGAGGGTTCGCACAAAACCCCCAAACCACAGAAACCCCACTGGGGAAAAACCTGCTGGGCGTGAGCGGTCTGAAGACGCGGGGACCCAGAACCAGAGACCGAGAAGAGCTCATCGTCCCCGCTGATCACCTCGAGGTGCACGTGTGCCGTTTCACCGTCCCGCCCGTCTCTCTCGCTCTGTCCTCAGAACTACCATGAACTCGCGTGAGAAACCAAGCAAGGGCCTGGCTCGCGCAGTGAGACGGGGAGTGGACGTGACGGCGGGGGGACACACCCGCGTGCAGAGTACGCCTTGTTCGCGGAGGACTCCCCAGGAGTCCAAAGGAGCCACCGAAAACCGACAACGACCCCCGGACCACAACGCGGTCACAGCAGCACGGCCGCAGGCTGCCGGGTTCGCAACAGGCAGAGGCTGCGGCTTCCCTCTGGGCCGGTGTCGGACTCACGTCCGCCTCGCAGTCGCCTTCGAAGGGCCGAGGGCGGTTCCAGCTCCTCGGCGGTTCCGGGTCCTCGCGTCCACCGCGGTCCTGGGGCTGTTCTGGCCCTTCGAAGGCCACCGCGAGGCGGACGTGGGCCCCGGCGGAGACGAGTGACGCCCCAACTCCACGGGCTCGACGAGCACACGGACGTGAGTCAGCAACGCACCACGGAGCACACGGGCAGCCCTTCTCTTTCCAGACAGGCCCTTCCGGCCGTGGAACACGGGGAGGACACGGAGGGCCACTGCTAAGTGACACCGGGCCACGCAGCACGCGACTCCCACTCTGGGACGTCCTGGGAGAGGTGAGGCTGGGGCACAGGCAGCCCGGGGGCACACAGGACGTGCTCTGTGTGATCCTGACCCAGGGACCGCGTGACCCCGAGTGAGCCCGGCGCAGTCTGTCAACTGTGACAGCACACCCCACAGAGCGGGTGACCCGGGGCGTGTGGGGATCTCTGCATCGTCCTCTCAGCTGTGCTGAGACTCTAAACTGGGCCCTAAAAGAACCCCAGAAAAACGAGCAAAGGGCTGGAGGCGCCGTGTCTCCAGGACGACACACGAATGCCCGGCAGCTCATGAGAAGACATGCCGCACCACCGCACACCCACGGGGACAGCTGGCACCGAAGACGAAAACACACCCTGGCCGGGTGGCCCTGCCGGCTAGAGCATCATCCCCACACACCGAGGTGGCAGGTTCGATCCCCGGTCCAGGCACAGACGAGAAGGACCAGTGACTACGCTGACTGATTGACCAGCAGGCCGATGTTTCTCTCCGTCTGAAAAACCAGCTGAGCGCAAACGCTGTCGAGGGTGTGGGGACCCCGGAGCTGGAGCGCCGTGCTGGTCTGCTGGGAGTCCGAACCGGGCAGCTGCCGTGGGCGAGCATGGGGCTCCCAGGAACCAGAGAGACGCCCCACACGACCCGGCAACCCCGTCTGCATTCACCCCCGAAGAGCAGAAACGGCGCTGACAGCTCCCTGCACGGCCGCACGACGGTCCGAGGCGGGTGCCGCCCACTGCCCGCAGACGGGCGCACGCAGGGCGGCCGGCACGCACCTCAGGGCCTCAGCCTTCACGAGGTCACTCTGACCCCGGCTGCAGCACGAACAAGCTTCACGGACATGACGCTCAGTGACACCGACCCGTCACAGACAGACGAATACTGTGAGCCTCAATCCTATGAGGCTCGTGAACCCCGAGAGAGGGGCGTGTGGCGGGGCGGGGAGTGGGGCGAGTCCAGCGGGTGCCGAGCGTCCTCGGTCGGGGGCTGGAGGGCGGCAGCAGCTGCACGGTGTGCACGGCCCTGATGCCGCGGAGTGGACGTTTGAAGACGGTTAGGACAGCACATCCTAGCCCCAGCTGGTGTGGCTCAGGGGGCTGGGCGTCGCCCTCAAACCAAAAGGTTGCAGGTCGATTCCTGGGCAGGACGCAGGCCTGGGCTGGAGTTCGGTCCCAGATGGGCATGTGTGAGGGCTCTGATCAGCGTTTCCCTCTCACAGCCGTGCTTCTCTCCCTCCCTTCCTCCCTCCCTCCCTCCCAGTTTTAAGTGCACAAGACCTTTCAAACACAGAGTAAACTCTGCCTCGTGGGCGCACACCACAAAACAGAGACCGTGACCGAGCTTTCCTCGAAGGGAACACCTCTACGCTCCCCACAGAAGTCTGACCGAGGAACGACCCAAGAGGACACGGGGCGTGAGGTGACAGAAACCGTGGGAGCAAGTGGGGAGACAGGCTCGGGTGCCCCACGCAGGGAGGGGCTCGGCCTGGCCGCGGCTGCGGGGTGGCAACCAGGGGGCCCTGCCCCGAGCGGCCGAGGCAAGCCGCCTTCTGTTGGTGGCAATTTGATGTTTCAGGGGAAATGTGCTGATCCAACTCCTCCTCTTCAAAGACACACGAAGACCTTCCCTTACACACGCAGACAGAAGCAAAAGGAGCTCCTCGAACACCGTTTGTGATCACAAAAAGCAGCAGAAACCACCTGCGTGCTCCCCCAAACCGCACTCGGACACTCCCAGACGCGACTGCTCTCCACCCCACCCCGCGTGGGGCAGACACACACCCAGCACCACTGGAAGCCCACGGGACTCTTCAATCTGGGAACGGCCGGTCCAGGTGAGCTCTTTGCTCGCCGCGGAAAGTTCGAGTGCAGTGGACTGGGCATAGTGACGCGCGCCCCCCGAGGGAGGTGGGACCGGTGAGATGGGGGAGGAACCGCTGCGCTCCTTTCTCCGCTTCTGAGCACGTGGGAAACTGCTCCTCGGGCTGCGCACCAGGACGCTGCGGTGCGCCCGCAGCCCCAGCACAGACGGAGCGGACAGAGGCTGCCCCGCCCCTGGTCTCCGTGGGCAGGAGGGCTCTTTCCCTGTCTGCTGGTTCCTTCGACTTCACAGTGCTGTCTGCGTGCAAAGGCTCCACACATCCGTGGAATCGGATCTGAAAGCACCCTCCTGAGCGCGTGGCTGCCTCTTCCACGCCCCCTACAGGGGACCTGGCCCACAACCCAGGGATGTGCCCTGACTGGGAATCGAACTGGCGACCCTTTGCTTCACAGGCCGGCACTCAGTCCACTGAGCCACCCCAGCCAGGGCTTCCTGCCTGGTTTCTCACGTGCAAGTCCTCGTTGGAAAGGGTCTCCATCGCCCCCGCACCTTCCTTCTACACCACGGGACGGACAGCGTGACCCCAGAGGGCTATCGCAATCGCCGCGGCTGCCGGGAGAGCGGATGTGCACTGAACCGTCAGGTGTGGAGGGCGGACGCTAAGCCCCGCCGACATTCCCCACGCCAGGGCGGCCCTCGGCTGCCGAAACCGAACACAGGCGGCCACACGGACCCACCTGAGTGCAGAACCCGGCCCTCTGACAGGCGAGACAGCACGCACCCCAGGCCTGCTCACCTGGGGACAGGGCACTTCGAAGCGTGAACTTTTCACAAAGGTGCGTTAGCTTCACAACCAGAGAACAAAAACTGTGAGTGTCACCTGTGGAACTGGCACGTGACACGAGCCCTCACCTGGCTCAGCCGCATGTCCATCAGGGTGTTCCGCGCTTGGCCGATCTTCCTCATGTCCAGCTCGCCTGTGCCAGGTGTCATCAACCCAGGTGTCATCCCACCCGGGTATGGCGTGTTCAGCCCCCCAGGATAGGGTGTGTTGAGGCCCCCGAATTGCTAGGGAGAGAAGGGACGCAGTGCTAGGAGCCCCTGCTCTCCAGTCCCCTGGACGCACGCAGCTGTGCGGACAGGCTCAGCGGGAGCACGTCCAGCCTCCACGCTCCCGCCACACCAATCCGCCTACAACCGGACCGACCAGGCCTGTCCCCGCCGTTCTGGAACTCACAGTTTGTCGGGGATCCACCGACGTGTGGTTCTCTCCCGTCTGCAGATGTTTGGCAAAGAAACTGTCGGGAACGGGGGTCAGCTTCTCGTAGCGCGGGTTCCGCTGGCGCTTGTTTCTGGCGTCGCCAACCTCAGGGATGCTCAGCCACTCTTCCTCCGTGACTTCCGCCAGCTTCCTCTGGAGACACCGGCCCCCACGTCAGCCCCCGCAGAGTCCCAGGGTGCCCCCCCGGCCCAAGGCAGCCCCGCGCTCAGAAAGGACTGCGATGCAGGGCTGGCTGTCTGCTTTGCTCACACCCAAGCTGTTCTGCTGGAGCCCAGAGGACCTGGCTTAGAAACCGTGACGCAAACGCAGTGAGACCCACGAGGAAAACGCACCCGTTCGCCCCCTCCTTCAGTTGGAGAGAGAGGCTGCCCGTGCACGCAGACCGCAACGAGGGGCTGAGGCCGGGACCCGCCCCCCGTCCGCACTAAAGGGAGAGCGGCCCCGCCCGAGCGGCCAGGCTCTCTGGGGCGGGCGGGCAGGCGGGCGCCTCTCACCTTGAGGTCTGAGAACTGCTGCTGGATCTTGGGGCGCTCCATTCGGTATTTCTCGATTTCTTCTTTCTCCCTCTGCTCCCTGGGAAGTGAAACGCGAGCGTTGGACGTCCCCGAAACAAAGTTGCTTTATCGTGTCCCCGTCAAACCCCAGGAAGGAGACCTCCACAGGCGCAGCGACTACGTCACGCCGCTGCTGAGGCTCCGCTGCCGGCCAACGGAGGCACGCAGAAACCCATCACGGCGAGAGCAGGCCGTCTCACTCTGACGCAGACTGCTGCCTTTGACCCCGAGTGCGGCTGCTGCTTCGAAACACCACAAACCGGCCCCCTCCACCCGGTGTACACGCGCAGGAGGCCCGCGCAAGCACCTCGGCCTCACGGGCCAGGACCAGGGGTCCGGACCATCGCGTATGACTGGGCCCCAGGGCGGAGAGTCCGGGGACCCGGTCCAGACGCTGGGCCGGACTCGGAGGCTGTGTGTGAGCGCAGAGTCACGGGCGCTACGACAGGCGAGAGCTGCCGTGAACGAGCAGCTGAAACTCCCCGACGCCGAGGTCGCACTTTCCTGCGTGTGGTGGGACTCGGAGGGTCCCGGGACAACCGCCGTGCGACCGAGAGAGGAAGCCCTCCAGGAGCGGCCGACACAGAGCGACAGCAGGTGTGCCTGTCAGGCGCTCTGGGCACAGACACGGCCCCTCCAGTGCCCGCCCCCCCAGGAGCAGGGAGCAGGGAGCAGGATGGGGAAGGACAGGCCCCGCCACACTGTGACGCGTCCCTTCAAAGCGCCAGCGTCTCGGGAAGGCGGCAGAGGCAGCGGAGATGTAGGAACCGTAGGAGGCGTGCGGGGAGCTGACGCGATGGCTGGGGCGAGCAGCGACCCAGCCGCACCTGGGAGCAGCAGGGAAGATGGACGTGGCCCGGCTACTGGGTGGACAGAACGGGGGTTCACGCTGCTGGGTGGCCCACGTGCGAGAAAGAAGACTGCCTGGTGTGGAGGGTGCCCCGACCCCAAGGGACCCGGGGAGACCCTGTGCAGGTGCGGGACACGGGGTGCGAGCCAGCGAGCGGCCCCCACTGCAGCGAGTTTGCCGCACTGCTCCCCCTGCTGGCCCGGAATTGTCATAACCCAGCTGGAGAAAGCGAGCTCCTTCCTCAGACCGCAGGGTGCGACCCCCTCGCTCCACTTCCAAATGGGCGACTTCCACAACGCTGGAACCAAACCCTCTGCTTTTACTTTCACTTCTACTGAGTCTACGGGGGTGACGCTGGCTGACGACACCACACAGTCTGAGCGAGCAGCTCTGCACCACACCGACTGCGCGTCGCACTGTGCCCGCCACCCCGAGGGCCGCCCCCTTCCTCCGCCATTATTCTCGGGCAACGATCCTGAAAATGCTGCACACACCAGTGTCACGGGAAGTCACAGCGCGGGGGTGTGGCAGGCGAGAGGAGGAAGGGGGCGAACTGGAGTGTCGGCGGCCACCACCTGGGCCTGCGAACACGTGGCACCCTCTAACCCCCCGCCCCTGCTCAGTCTCGTTGCTCCAGTGAGAACCCTTCCTTCACGTAAAAAGCATGAAAACTTACGGAGACAATTTCCAAATCCCCAGAAACACATCAGCCAGCACCACCACCGCCATCCCAAAGATGGGGACCCCAGCATGAAGTCAGGATGACCCCCCAAGTCTGCCAGGCCCGGGAGGCCGGGATGGTGGCCTCCGCTTCCCTGTGGCTCCCGCCCAGCGCCCGCCTGGCACAGCTGAGACCTGGGGACCCCGAGGCGGCGCAGACACGCGTGCTGCTCCAGTGCCTGTCCTCCACACGTGGGGCAGGTTGAGACCAGCAGTCAGACAAAGACTGTGAGGGGCAGGAGCTGCTTTTACCTCCGTTCCTTCCTCCTCTCGTCCATCCTTTTGTCCAGAGCCGCGTAGATGGCGTCCGCCTCCTCGTCGTCCTTCTCGTAGGGCCCGCTGGAGAAGAGGCTCCCCGCGTAGCCGTTGAACTGAGGACCAAGCACAGGGCAGGCTCGGCTCCTGCTCCCGCCAGCCTCAGCCCCTGCTCAGCAGGGTCGTTGCAGGAGACCACCCAACTCGAGGAATGACAAAGCGGCTACCAAGGGCGGGGCGCGGAGGAGCCCTCCCCTCCAGAGCAGATGGAGGAGCCAAAGGCAATGAGGGGCCTGGGCCAGACCGAGGACACAGGTGGGAAACCGGTGGGAGCCGGCCGCAGCTGCAGGCTCGCTAACAACGGGTCAGCACACCCTTGCCGGTGGTACTGTACTAGGGTCACACAGGATGGGGAGGGGCCTGTGATGGCAGTGAAGGCATTCTCCATGTGCCCGGGCAAGTTCCCTGCAGATGTGGTCACTTCAGAGCAGGACTTTTAAACCCTTCTCCTCCGAGGAAAAACGCCTGACTACACTCCAGTGGCCGCAACACCTGACGGGGAAGGGCAGCGCCGGCGAGAAGCCAAGCGGGTGTCCTCACCGCCCCACTTGCCACTCTGCCTGCCCCCGGCATGCCCACCTGCACCCTTGGGGCTCTCCTGAGCTCGGAGGGCCCTTCCTCTGCCTCTTCGCCCAGCGTCCTGAGCCTATGCAGCCGGGCTGGCTCCCTCCCACCTCCTCTATAACTTCTTTCATTTTTGTGAGTTTACTTTAATCAAGCTGAAGACAGGTACCAGGAAACAAGACCTCAAATGCCCCTCTGTAACTTTCAAATTAAACTTGCTCTTGTAACTTGAAACATTTTTCCCCCCAGGGGCTGAGACAAAACCCAGAGCAGGTGTGCAACAGCTGCACAAACACCTGTTTGAGAAGACGACCAGGTGCATTTCTTCACGTCTGCCCTGCTCCCCTCTGTCACTCAGCTACGGAAACCCCAACCCCGGGGCAGCTGCAACAGGAGCTGGACCAGCCTCCCATACCACCCACTGCCCAGCTCCTGCAGGTAGGCCAGGCCCCCAAGCCACCTCATCATAGTTGGTGTCGTTCAGGTCCTCGTCATCATCGTCTGCAGCCTGGCTCTTCTTCATCTGGTCCCCGACAGTCCTCTTGCCCGGGGGTGCATGTCGGTCATCCACAGGATCATTGGCATCCCGGGCAGGCCCAATGTCCGACCTCGTGGTGAAGCCGGTGGCACTGCAGGAGACCCCGAGACACCAGTTACCTGGGTAACCTAGATCTGTGTTCTTCCCTCCACACCCGTCACTTAATGACACCTTTCCCCAACATCCCCACAGATGCTAGTGGCAGTGAACCACTGGTGGCCCTGCTCTCCAGTATTTCCAGCCTCCTCTCTTTAGAGGGACACCTCTGACCCTCCCTCAGGGGTTACTCAGGCTAGCTTTGGCCACCCCATTCCCCAGGGCATCAGACTGTCCTCCTTCCAAGTCCCAGCCCCTGTCCCCAACAATCTCCCATCCAACCAGGCCCTCACACCCAACTTGACCCCCTCCGAGCTCCTCTTCCCGCCTGCAGCTGCTCTGGGTTCTTACGGCTGATGGCGACCCAAGCAGACACAGGGGCATCAGCTTGGCGTCCCTCTCCCTCCTTCCCCGTCCCATCTCTCGCCAACCTCCTGACCCCTCCTACCCAGACCATGGCCCCCACCCACTGGCCAGCGGAGCTGTCCCGGCCACCGGCCTCCCCTGCTGGCCTCTCCAAGGGCTCCAGAAACTCTGCGCCTGTCACCACCGTGTGTCCTGCTCCCAAGCTCCTTGCTACTCCCTAGCCCTGCCCCTTCCTGCATCCCTAAACGGGGTTCGGATGCTAGCACCCCGCAGAGCGCCGGCCCGCCGGCCGGGTCCCACGGTTCTAAACCTGCTCCCCATTGAGAAGCTGCTCCTGTACTCTCCTGGCCTCTGCTAGCCAACTGCAGGTCCTCTGAGGACGGCTCCCTACCGAAGACCCCCAAGGACAGAAACCCAAGTGGTTTTCCTTATCACGTGAGTAACCAAACAAACGGGATGGTAGGGACTGCTCGCTTATTCAACAGTTCACGGCAGTCGTCTGTGGGGCTGGGACGGTGCACAACCCACCGGAGCTGATGGTTTGAACAAGCAGGGTAAGACCCACCGACAGCACGGGAAAGGAGTGAGACCCTACGAGCTGCCACAGAGAGAACCACAGGGTTAAGGAAAAGGACCGATCATGACCGCGGCGGGACGGGGGCGGGAGCCTCCTGGCCCGGGCGGCCACGATGCTCCCACAGCAGACACCAAACCACCTGCTCTGGCCCCTGCACCGGGTGGAAACTAACCACGAAGGACAACCCTTCCTGCCATCACTGAACTAAACGGCCTCGCATCTTGCAGACGCAATGGCCGCAGACCCTCATCTGTCACACTCGCGTCGGGTAGTTTGGATGGTGTTGTCCAAGCCGGCGCCCTGCCCCTTCACGAAGCGCGCGACGCCGGACCCGGGCTGGCCGGGGCCCGCTCCGCCCGCCCCCGCCCCTCCCGCGCCCGCCGCAGGACTCACCCTCGGCCCAGCCCCGGCACGTAGCCGAGCGGCGCGGGCATGCCCAGGAACGGCTTCTTCTTCTTGTTCATGGCGCCGGTGGCGACGAGGGCTGGGAAGGGAAGAGACGGAGGCCACGGCCGGAGGGAGAGAACCACAGGAGTCCAGAGCTTCGCCACCAGAAGTCGCTGGTCCGGCGTCACCCGCGCCCCGGAAGCAGAGCCTGCGGTCCGCACGAAGCCCCGCCCGCATCAGGGTTCTCGGGCGGAAGTTCCGGAGACGAGGCTTCCGGTCACGGCTAAGGGGCGGAGACCTGACGAGCGCGAGAGCCACAGCGCCAACTTGTGGCGCGGAGGTCGTGTGTGGGGGGAGAGGCTGGAGGGGCCTGGGACGACTGCGTCCTGGGCTATCCCTGCGGGACCTCGAAACCGAGCCGGGGCGTCCCCGCTGCCTGCGTGTTCTCGATGCTTTTCAGCGACACCTGCTTCTCCCAACCCCGCTGGCCGCCCTGCCCTAACGGGTCGCCCCGGCCCGGTCGGCCCCTAACGCCGGAATGGGGCTGCACCGGAGTGGGGCTGCACCGGCCCACCGAGGTGCAGAGCTTGTGCTGGGGGGGCGGGGGGCGTGACTGTGGGCGCCCCCCTGCGGGTCTCCGGTGTGAGGACTGCTGCACACAGGCCCCACCCACCTGTCGTGCCCTGAACACTGCAGTGAGGGCGGGAGCTGCAGAGCTGATTGAGGACAATAAACAAACGGCGCAGATGAGTCTGGAGCAAGTCAGCACGTGGTGGGGGCGAGCACAGCACGCGGGCGGACTCCGTGCGAGCCTCCCAGTGCGTGATGGTGAGCCCGCGTGCAGGTCATTACTGTGCTCTGGTTTTGGGCGGACAGTTCTGCACACCATGCCTGCCTTTGCTCACTCCGCTGTGGGACACCACGGGGCCCCCACATGAACCTGGGGCGAGCACGCAGGCTCTCGGCAGAGCCAGCACCACTCGGCCACTCTGGCCTTCCGCCGGACCAGGCAGCCCTCAGGTCCACCCCAGCCCTTCCCCGCGGTGTTCTGGAGGAAACACATTCCTCCCATCCTTCCCGCCTGCTGCAGCCTCCTTCAAGCCTCTCTCCCTTCCCTGCGCCCAGCCAAGCCCCTTTCAATGCCAAGTCTTGGGCGCTGAGTCAGACCCGGGGGCTCCCGAGGGGAGGGGACAGACCCTGGCGGTACTCCTGGAGTTCACAGCGTGGTGGGGCTATAGAGGGGGTCAAACTGACTTCCGGGAGGCAAGTGCCCCCTTGAGGGAGACACCTATGGAAAAATCTGGAGAGTGTGTGAATTAAAAGAGCAAATTGAGGTAGGAGAGGAGGGAAGTGGTTGGAAAAGGTCGGTTTGACCCTTGACCTGGGCCCCAGGAGTCAGAAGGTCCCAAGAGTGGGCAGGGTCCCCCCCACCCAACACACACACACACACACACACACACACACACACACGAGACCAATGTGTCCTTACTTCCCTGCCTCTGAGGCCCCTGCGGACGCCTGGACCCCTGTCGGTGCAAGGTCACTCGTCCTTGGAGCCGTGCCCAGGTGCGCACGGTCGCCCCTCGCCCCCGCAGGCGCCCTTTACAGACGCCGACCTGCGCGCCGCCGACACACCTCCAAGCTCCTGCAGCGCGCCCGGCACTCAGGGCTCAGCGGCAGGTGCCTCGCCGCGCAGACTCGCCGGGCGCGGGGACCGGCTCGGGCGCGGGGCCGGGTGGGGCGGGGCGGTGGCGCGCGTTCCCCGCCGGCCACAAGGGCCGCCCTGCGCCCGGCGAGGGGCGTGTGCGCGGGCCCCATGTTCACGGAGCTGAGGACCAAGCTG
>PVKM010006636.1:0-43693 GCA_004027735.1 Carollia perspicillata
AAAAGTGGATTGTGCCCTTTCAGTTGCTGATTCCCAGGTGGGTGGGTTTGTGTATTTTTTTAGGGCCCTGTCGGCCTCTCTAATGATCTGTTGGACTCTCGTGTGAGACTGGGAGTTTCCCCTGACACCGAAATCCCATAGAGTTTTTCCAGCCAGGGGTTTTGAGTCTTTCGTTTCCCATATTGAAACCCTGGGTTTCACAGTCTATCTCGTTCCTCCAAGCTTATCTGCATGTGAATGTGGGACCGCCTGGTGTGCTGCCTTGCCTTGCTTGCCACATGTCCTCTCTGACCAGGCTGCCCATCTCCTCCCCTCCAACCAGTCTCGGTGAATGTTTCTTTAACTCCTTGGTTGTTGGATTTCCATGCAAATGATTTTCTGGAAGTTCTACTTGTTCTTTATTTTTAGATTGGTTGTTATCCTTCTTTTGTTTGTGCAAGGAAGCAAAGTGTTTCTGCCTATGACTCCATCTTGGCCGAAACCCCCAACAAATCCACATTGTGTAAGTTCAAGGTATACAGTGTGTTGCATGGCATTCCTATTTCATGGATAGGAAACCAAGGGTTACATGAAATAACTTGCCCAGGGCCACAGGGGGAGTAAGTGGCAGGGGAGGAATTCAAACCTGGGGTCATAGCACTCTTACTATCCATGGTCTTAACTGTCCTAGACACAGTCGTTTCTCCCACCACAGATCATGTGCCAGTACAACAGGATCACCTTGAATGCTTAAAAGTGGTTCCTGGCCTCCACCCCAGTCCTACTATGTAAAAATCTTTATATTTCTGACAAACTCCCAAGTTTATTCTTATATAAACTAAAGTTACTAGCATGTATTTTAACCTTCTTTATTGAAAATTCAACCGAGAACTGATGGTGCTAGAAAAAAATGAAGACATTATAAGGAACTCAAGGGTAGGTGGTCTCACTAAAAGGGAGAAATGAGTAAACAAGCCCCCTGGAATTCTCAAAGCCTACGTAATCCGTGGGACTCTTCTGGAATGATTTCCAGTGTGTCCACCCTTATCTTTGTGGTCTCATGACACCCTTCTATGAAATGAAAAAGTAAATCTCTTCTAGTTATGCCATATTTTTTATTCCCATTTTTATGGATCATGTCAACATGTATTATGTATGAAAAACCAACTGGCTTATCGTCAGTGCTCGGAAACGTAGCATCCCGATGTGAGGAATAAGAAAGAAAGACACCGATGCCGAGTTTAGATCCTTTACAAACCAAGGCACAATGTGGTCAAAAGACATGTTGTATTTAGTGGGACTGAAAACTCACCTTCAGGAAGACTTTCACCTTGAAATATGGTGATATGTGGAACAGATGTTTTAATTTGCCTAAGATAATTTGCATAATCAATTTAACATGTGGCTTATTAAAACTGCCAAAGAGCAGGTGACAATATGGAATTAATATGATTACTAATTTGACACATCATTGAGATTAATTTGACCCCTCTTGGTCTCTGCATACCCAGAGGTCTTTATAGACAGGAAGAGTGTGCTGTGAGATGCCATATGTAGCCACACAAAACCCACCGCAAATGAAGCAGCTTCTTTGCTCAGTCTGCTCTCGTGCATCTACTCCCTTCAAACTCTCTTCTACATCGAAAAGGAGCAATGAGTGGACATTGAGGGAGACTCTGATTTTGAGTGTTCATGACTTTATGTGAAGCACTTGATCTCTTCTCTGGTACTATGAAATACGGCCTTCTCAGGGGCCTGTTGATTTATCCTTGATCCCAGACCCAAAGAGAGATTGTTTTTGAGAACCCATGGTAAAAATCCATTACAGTTGTTAGTTTTAAGTCTATAGAATCAAAATAAGGGATTTAATATTATACATAGGTTTGTTTGCAGTGGTAAAGTGTTGGACACAATAGAAATGTTTAATAGGATTGATTAACTAAAGTACTTATGTCAATAGAATGCCACACAACCATTTAAGTGATGTTGGGAAAGTATATTTAATAACAAAATCATGTTTGTGATATATGACACAAATAAATCATATTACAAATTAGTAGATGCACTATAATTTCATTTTTGTAAAGAAAATCTTGGGATATGCATCTTTGCCTCCCACATCCTCCTGCCTCCCTAAAACATAGCCAATAACTTTAAGTGCAAATTTTTATATACACCAGACAAATGACTTCCTTCTTTAGAATCATGGAGATTAGATTTAGAGAAAAAAAGATTTTTAAAGGAAAATAACTTTCTAGCTATTTTGTTTGTTTACTCTGTCCTTCCAGTGTTTAAAAAATAAACAGAATCAACTGTTTAATTTGGTTTCACAAATTTATATGTGTAATATAAAGGGTGAAATAAAATGTAATAACACTGGGATTTAACTCACTTTTCAGTGTTTTCAAATTTCGTATGTCTGACACTTAAAAAATCAAGTTTACCTAGAACCAAAAGAACAAGCTCTGAAAATAAGAAAAGGGAAAATTGTCAAATAATATGGAGAAGTCAGAAAACAATGGAAGTGATCAGTAGATGTGAAAATCAGGAGTGACCCGACCCAAGTGAGGGGTGTTTCTGCAGCCTGGTGGAGGGGGAAGGGGGAGGACCAAAGGAGGCTGCGGAAAAAACGAGGTACAACTAAGTATGAATAGAATTAAGAGATAATTTTTAAGGAACAGAAGAAAATGCCTGAGAAATTCTAGAGATAAAACTTCTTCGGGTTTTGCCTGGCAAATGTCAAATATACTCTGATGTTGGAAAGCCCGTATATGGATGCCTGTTTTTTCTTTTCTTTTCGTTTAACACTTCATTTTATTTTTAGAGAGAAGGGAAGGGAAGGAGAAAGAGAAGGAGAGAAACATCAATGTGTGGTTGCCTCTCATGCACCCCTTACTGGGAACCTGGCCCACAACCCAGGCATGTGCCCTGACTGGGAATCGAACCAGTGACTCTTTCATTCACAGGCCCGCACTCAGTCCACTGAGCTACACCAGCCAGGGCCTATTTTTTATTTTTTAAGAGACTTTATTTTATTAATAGAATCTTTAAAAGAAGACTTTGATTAAAGATGGAACTGCCTATTGATCAGTGGTCCCAATGCTGGGATTATGCCCTATGAATCCTGATTCACCAACTCAAAAGAACCTATGCACCCCAATGTTCCTAGCAGTACAATTTACAATAGCCAAGTGCTGGGAGCAACCTAAGTGCCCATCAGTAAATGAGTGGATGAAAAAGCTGTGGTACATTTATACAATGGAGTACTATGCAGTAGAAAGAAAGAGGAACTCACACCCTTCACAACAGTATGGATGGAACTAGAGAGCATTATGCTAAGTGAAGTAAGCCAGGCAGTGAAAGACAAATACCATGTGATCTCACCTATAAGCGGAACCTAACAAAACAAACAAATAAGCAAAATAGAGCCAAAGACATGGAAATAAAGAACAAACTGACAGTGATTAGAGGGGAGGGGAGAGGGGGGTAACTGGGGAAAGAAGGGGAAGGGTCAAGTTGAGGATCAGGAATAGAGGAGTCGTGTATGGACAATGGGGGGCACTGAGTGTGGGAGTGGTGGGGGAATGGGCAGGGGAGAGCAATGGGGAAAAAGGCAGGGCAACTGTAACTGAACAACAATAAAAAATCAAATTCTATATTACCCTAAAAAAAAAAGAAAAGAAAAACTAACAGATAGTACGCAGTTCCCATATACCCCACATAGTTTCTCTCATTAACATCTTACATTAGTACGGTACCTTTGGTGCAATTAATGAATCAATATTGACACATTATGATAAAGTCCATAGTCTATTGAGATGTCCTCAGTTTTTGCCTGATGGTCTTTCTCTGTTCCAGGAACCCATCCAAGATACACACAATATTTAGTTGTCATTTCTTCTTTGACGCCTCCTCGCTGGGACAGTTTCTCAGACTCTCCTTGTTGTGATGACCTTGACAGTTTTGAGGAGCACTGCTCAGGTAAATTGTAGGGCGACCCTCTCCTGGCATTTGCTGTTTTACTCATGGTTAGACTGGGTTATGGGTTTTCAAAACAAAGATCACAGAGGCAAAGTGCCATTTTCATCACATCATATGAAGGGCACCTACTAGCAAAGTGATCATGACTGTTGACGTTGGCCTTGCATTGGCTGAGGTAATGTGCTTCAGGCTGCTCTGCCGTAAAGTCCCTCTGCCTCCACGCCCTTCCCGTACTGTACTCTTTGGAAGGAAGTCACTGGGTGCCGCCCATTTTTAAGGAGTGGGAACTATGCACCCCTCCTTGACAGCAGCCTATTTGGGCTTGTTCTGCATTGGAGATTTGTCTCTTCTCCCCATTTATTGATGTGTTCAGTCATTCACATATATGAATATAGGCTCATGGAAATTTATTTTCTACACCGGGTTATAATTTAATAATACTTTATTTTGTTACTCAAATTGTTCTGGCTTTAGCCATCAAAAGCTCTTTCAATTGGCTCTGGATGCTTACTTTTTAACCATAAAGTTGCTTAGTGTTCAGTTTAACTTTTATACCACAAGATTTTAAAACACGAATGGGACCTATACTATAACTATTATATTGGCCAAAAACTAATTTCTTCAACATTAGATGGCCTTTCTCTTTTTATTTTTATTTATTTATTTATTTATTAAGATTTTATTTTACTTTTCTTTAGAGGGGGAAGGGAAGGAGAGAGGGAGAGAAATATCAATGTATGGTTGCCTCTCCTGCGTCCCCTGCTGGGAACTGGCCTGCAATCCAGGCATGTGCCCTGACTGGGAATCGAACTGCGATCCTTTGGTTCGTAGGCCCACACTCAATCCACTGAGCTACTCCAGCCAGAGCTTGCCTTTCTCTTTTTAAGTGCTTGAAAGAAATCTTGTTCTGTTTGCACAGTAGTAATAATTCAAAATGGAAAAATCATTTAAAAGGGAGCAGTGTTTACTGATCTCTGGTTTGGGCATATGTATATAAAATACTGTGAGCATAGGGAAGCTAAATCTGTTGCTTAGAGTTTGTGGAAGGAAGGAAGCAAGGGAGGAAGGGAGGGGAAAAGAGAAGCAAGGAAAGAAAAATTGGCAGAGGGGGAAGCAGGCTGGCCTCTAGCAGGGGTCCCACAAAAGTGAGCTAAGAAGGCACCATAGATAGCTACCCACTGCCTGGCTTGCAGTTTTTCCTGCCGCTTTCCTTATTTAGAGCTTCTCGTGGCACTCCGCGTAACTGGCAGGCTTTTCTCTTCTGGATCTATTCTAAGGCACTAAGAAATGAGACTCTTTACACTTCATTTCTCTTCCGTCAGAGGAGAGGCTGATGTTACGTGCCGATGCACGTCACCGCTGCCTAATGACAAACACACCAACGGCTCTGCCCCGGCTGTCCTTTTCCCCTTGAGGCAGGCAGTGAGGGATTATTAAATGGCATTTCATTATGATCTACTGGCTAGATGTTAGTCATGGCATATTTTAGAGGAAGCCAGAAGGGAGTTGAGATAACAATGTCACTCCAAAGTCAAGGAAGCCATTGCACAAACGTGAACGGCGCTCAGTCTCTTTGCAGTTGAGATGCACCCTGCTTTGTCGGCACCTCCCTTTTTGCTCCTAGCTGATTAGCTTTTAAATCCCAAAATACAATTTTTTTTGAATTAATTTCCAGGGCTGATTTCTTTGAAGAAGGATTGATTACCTGGCTGGATATAGAGGAATCTTTTTAGTTTAGACTTTGTTTCTGACTCATTGTGATAATCTGGGCCGATCTTTTAATTTCTATTCTTTCCTCCCGTTATCACTGTTTGTTTGGAAGCCTTCTTGTCAAATCATTGCTTTCTTATCCCCAGTGTCCCCAAGGCCTTGACATATGATGTCATGCAACAATCCTTGGTATAGAATCAAAACACTATTCTCTTTGGGCAGTTCCTAGTTATCTTCTGTTTCTGCTTTATAACTTGGACTTTCCTCTTTCCCCAATGTTCTTGATTCTGTTTTCTCTACGTTTCAGCTTTTCTCTCTGATGCAGCTAAGCCACTGTCCATTAAAGCACATAACGTTTAATGGGGCCCGTTCCTAGCTAGTCTTTTGGAAATGCAGTTCTGCAATTACATTTTAACTTAGTTTTCTCTTTTTCTATGGCTTTTAAGGTCTGTTAATGTTCTAATAGCCATGCATTTTATTTTAATAATAATGTAAAAAGCATATGCTATGCATACCCTCTTATCAAATTACCATTAGAAGGAAAGCCCAGTAATAAAAACATACTATAATTGGTATAATTTAATAATAGGTACATTTAAAGCTATTCTCTATGTAGGACACACCATATTTTTTGGACTATAAGACACACTTCCCTTTCCCCCGCCCCAAATTTGGGAGGAAAAGGGGAGAGTGTCTTATAGTCCAAATGCAGCTTACCTGGCTCACTGTGAGGGGAAGTGGTAGAGTGGGGTCACAGGAGGCAGAAGCAGAGCCGTTGCTGCATTTTCCTCCCAAATTTGAAGGGGGGGGGTGTCTTATACTCCACAAATACAGTATGTAGTATTTAATTTCTGCAGTAATTCCCAGTGATAAAAATAACTTTACAGATGAGAAAACTTACAATCGAAGAGGTCACTAAACCAGGGCTTTTGTTTATGGTTATTTTTTGCTCTCTTGAAGGACCCATTATTTTGTGACTCTAGCATCCCTTTTTCTGGAAATTGCTCCTCTCTTCTCCACCCACATGGCAGTCATGGGAACAGCCATGTTAGGACAAGACCCTATGCTCTGGCCTAGGAGCCTTTTCCCATGAAGTTCCATGGACTGGGGATTCTGAGAACATTGGTTCAGGGTATTTTTATTTGTCAAGTGGAAACATGTAAAGCTTAGGAATTGTTGGTGGCTGATGCACAGCCATAGAGACTAGAGATGAGTGGCAAAGGGGTCTGACACAGAGGGACAGGGAAGTGGGATGGGAGCCCCTGCTTCCTCTTTTCTCTCCAGGTAGCCCTGAAGGTGTCCCTGTGTCCTGATGATAGTTCCCCTTTTTGCTTACATTTAAATTTGCTATCAGTCATTTGCCACCCCCAAGACCCGAATGTCTAGTACTGCTGGTGGTCTTAACCATAGCAAAAGCATATGATGGATTTGGGTTGAAAGTCAATGACATCCGAGAGTTTCATTCAAAGGCTGACTCATATTGGTTCCCCAGGTGTATTTGTTTACTTTCTTCCTTCTTAATCTCAAATTCAGGTGAAAAATAAATTATGCTATAAAGGGTTGCATTAAAAAGTAGCTAAATTCATTCAATGAGCAAGTCATCTTAAAAACAACTAACAGTTAGTTGTTATTGTTGTCAGCTAACTACGATGAGTTTTATTCAGTTATCTTGATTTATTTCTTAGAAAACTCAGTCACATGTCCCATTTCCCCACATTTCAACGTATCAATCAGGAAAGGGAGAGGGAAGGTTTTCTAAAGCCAGGATTGGTGGTGTTCTCTGTTGAAATTGTTAATGAGAGAAAGGGTTTACTATTACAGACAGGAGACATTGGAAGCGGCCTGGACACCAACCCTAAGTAGAAAGAGATTTGGGATTATGTAGTTCTCACTGGTGCTTCTGACACGTCAGTCCATAAGCATACACGTGGCAGTCACAGTCGTCACATCATAGGTCATGTGGAGGACCACTCAGTCCCTGCCTGTGCTGCTTAGAAGTTCTCTGTCTGTGCCTCTTCAGTGTGGGCACAGTTTAGCGACCTGCCCCACCCCACACTCAGGGACTGAATGTGGGTCTACACCGTGTGGCCACCTCCACTTTCCTGTTTAACACAGGTGACAATTCGCATTGGGGCTTTGTGAAAGAGAAAAATGTCTTCATCTTACCTAACAAAAAGAATGTCTTCACCCTGCCTAACAATAGTTTAAGACCTCAAAAAAACCCCAACCCACCGATTAGAGACTGTATTGAATCAGCATTGGAGAGGTTGTCTTGAAAATACAAAGAGAAACTAATCTGTGTGCAGAGAATGGAAGTGAACATTCCAACAGCAGACTGGGGACTCTGAGTTTCCTAAGAATGTTTTTCACAATAACCAGTCAATTTGATCAAACAAATAGCTTTCAAATATTAACCTAGTTGTTTGAATGACTAAATCAGTTCACAGAAACCATTTATGTTGGGTCCTCGGACAGAGACCTACTTATGATTGAGAAACTTTTGTCTTCTGTCTAATCCAAATTACTTTTCCATTGTTCTCACCCATTTTTAACACCTTTGCTCATAGAGAATGGCTGCCTGGCTTCTCTTTGTCTTCGCAGTTTATCTTCTTAGTTTCCCCATAGATTCTAGTTTCCACCCTTTAGTTACTTTTAAAAACAAAACAAAACATAAAACCACAATGCCGTTTCCACTGGCTTAGTAGATTTTTGCCAAGCAAGTGGAAAGTACACATTAATTTCCCACATAGGATTTGGTATGGATTAAGTTCATCTATTGGCTATAAATCATGTAAAATAGGATGTTATCCATCTGTGGTTATGTTTGTCCTCCCTCATCCCCAGCTCTTCCTGTGTGTGGTTCCTGAGGAGGAGCATTATGAATGCACATTAGGGACATTACTGTTGTCTGTGGGTTTATGTGTGTGTGTATGCATGTGTGTGTGTTTGTGTAGAGGGAGGTTGGAGAAGGGTAATATCTCAGTGGTGATGCTAATAAAGCCAGACCCCCAAAGTGGGATAAACAGGGGTCTCCAAGCTGAATGTTTGGTGGCATCCTGGGAGCAGGTCAACGCCATGGCTAGGCTGAGGGGAAAGGAGACTGGTCTGTGGCCGGTGGAATGAGTGTCTCTGAGGCTCCCTCCAGACACAAACTGGTGAGAGATGTACCTGAAGCTGGCCTGGCATGTTTGAGGCCAAGAAAGTTGGGATTAAGCCATTTATTTTTCTCTTTTATTCCTCTCAGCTTTCTTTATGCCCTCTTTGTTTTCTTTATATCCTCTCTAAAATGTAGACATCTATACAATCCCGGGATGGAGAGAAAGACATGGTGGCCAGTGTTCATGACCTTTGGTGAAACGTTCCTCTCATGCTCTCTGGTCTAAGGACTGATTACAAAGTTGGAGTATGGCAGGAAGCCCTCTTATTTAAATAACTAAGGGGCAGCTCTCTCAGAGCTCAGAATTGTTTTAAATATGAAAATATTAAGTTCTGACACCTCTAGGTAAATTATTGCTTAATTCTGAGTATTTATAAACTAAAAATAGAACCATTTCCTTGATTTAGAACTTTATTATGGTCTCATTATTTGTAACAATTTTCATAACAATGAAACCAAGGTTTTTGTCAGGCAGTGGTAAAACAAAATGAAGTGTGTAGGAGTTGTAGTTGCTTTGCTAAACACATAGATTGAAAAAGGGTGGGAAAGCAAATGTGGTGTGTCCCCACATTGTAGACATAAAGGAGAAGCAATTCTCTTTATGCAATTATCTAGTTAGCAAAGATAAGCTTATTCTTTACTTATTTCTGTACCGCTAAGTCATTTGTTTAGCCCTGTAAATTGGCTGGTGAGCAGTTTTAATTAGGCGCTGGGCCAGTTCATCCTACACAGGTATTAACCAGGTATCTGAAGGTGTGGAGTGGAATGATTTCATCTCTCAGTGGTTCGGATGGATGCTATGGTCATGCTTGCAGTTAGCTGGCCTGGAAGTGTGTCTGATGCACGTACTTTCAAGCTAAGTGACAGAGCTCAGCTGAAATGCAGGTGTCCACAGACACCAGATGTAGCTTTCCATTAAGGACATGCTTACAAGAAACTGGACCAAGATAAAGCAAAGACTAAGGGACAGAAAGGAAGACTGAATTACATTACTGCAATATTCTGTAAAATCAGATTCCAGCTTCTGTTCAGCTTCCCTTTGGAGCTAAAAATGCCTCAAGTTCCTTTCTGAGAGGCATGAGCAGTTGCGTAAATACTATGCTTTCTGACAATTTTCAGCATGAGTCCATCCAAGGTTATGTGACAAGGCTGCGTGAGCAGGTTGTGTGTATTGGGTATTTTATACATGAGTGTAACATTGTCACTTTGCTTTGCAAAACCAAAAATCCCCCGAATACCCACAGGAGAGGATAATTCAGCATTTGCCAGGCCAAGTAAATGCCCTCCTTTATTCTCTGTCCCTCCCACATTCTGATTTAGAAACTTGTAATAGACCTGAAATCATTTTCTGGTGAATAATGCTAGACCACTCTGAAGATTTGGGATGAGAGCTGGACCTTCGTCATCACCACACACTGTGTCACTGAGAAAGGGTAACCCATGGTTACTGAGCTCCCATCAGTTAAGGAGCAGAGAGCCTTCCCTCCTCACTGCTCTCTATAAAAGAGACCCGGCAAGGGACCCTACCAGCTTCCAGCTCTCAGCCTGGACAAGGTGTGGAAGCAAAGCTCCAGACCTTTGAGTAGAGCACACCGGCTGCAGAGGCGAGGCCAGCATGTCTCCTTCCTTCAAACTTCAATGTCACTTCATCCTCATATTCCTGGTGGCTCTGAGAGGGGAGAGCCGATACCTAGAGGTGAGTGATCCCAGGAATGACCCATCACACCTCCTGTCCGAGAGTGTCTGGCTTTGAGGGGCCAGCAGACTGCCTAGGCTCTTGCCTTTGTGGGGGTTCGCTCTTTCTTCCCCGTCTTTTGTACTGGTTTTCCCCCTGGTTTTCCCCAGACTGGTCCTCCTTCCTGCCTCTTCCTCCTTTCCTTCGCCCACTGAGGATACCCTAGTCTGATGGAAAGGATCCCATCACTTTATTCTCTTTGCCGTAAGGCAGAGAGGGTGCCCTGCTCCTGGTCCCCTTCTCCCCATCGCTTGAACTTTACCCAACTGACCCACTTTCCTTGCCAGCTGCGGGAAACCGGCGACCACGACCCTTTCCTGCTCTTCAGTGCCGACCTGAAGCGGGAGCTGGCGGAGGAACAGCTCTACCGCCGAGCTCTGCGTGAGTCCGGGGCTGACCGGCTGGGTTCCAGCGCAGCGGGGATGGGGATGTGGGGAGGTTTGGGCTCTGCGGAGGGAAGGAGGCTCCCGGCCCCTCACTGTGAAGGGGCTGGCAAGGACGGCCCGGGGCAAGATTTCCATTGCGAAGAGGGGGGGGTGTCCCAGGAGGAGCAAAGGGGCTCTCACCAGGAGCAAAGGGGTGAGGTGGGTTGATGCGCCCTGGGGCGCGGGAGCTGCGTGCAGCGGAGGCTGGGAGTCCAGCTGGGAGTTGGGTGCTGAGGCGCTGCAAACCTGGAAAAAGGGGTGGTGAGAGGGACCGCTGGGGGCGAGGGGCACCTGGCACTGCGCGGTGGCTGCAGCCCTGAATGTCTGGCCCCGCTGCTACTGCCCTCGCTCAGGGTGCCTGGACATGCTGAGTCTCCAGGGCCAGTTCACCTTCACCGCTGACCAGCCGCAGCTGCACTGCGCTGCCTTCTTCATCAGCGAGCCCGAGGAGTTCATCACCATCCACTACGACCTGGTCTCCATCGACTGTCAGGGAGGGGACTTCCTGAAGGTGAGGCATCCCTAGCGGAGCAGCCCCAGCCGCGGCGGGGCAGGGGCGTGGGAGGAGGAACGGGCAGGGATGCTGCACCCAGCTCCCGCAACCAAGCCTAGGGAGCCGGGGACTCTCTTAATGAGACGCTTCGCTGGTGCCCCTGCGAAGTGGGAGAGGAGCACTCCAGGACCCCATGCGACGGGAACCTCCTCTCAACCTCACGACCTCGTCCCACACCGGGAAGGGCCGGTTTAATATCCCCTCTGTGCACTTTTGGGGTCGGACGCTTTTAAAGACTTGAACTCGAGTCGCTAAGCGCTGTAGTACAACCTGGGGCAGTGGGGCAGGTGGAAATGTGCAAACCGACCCCGCAGGCGCTCAGGTCCACCAAGCAGGCGGGTGCTGGTGGAGGACCGGCCCCGCAAGTCTAAGATCCGAGCCCGCTTTGCTCCTGCTGCTCGCTCTCCCCGTGGAGGTGTTCCAGGTTCGCAAGGGCTGTCTTCAGTGCCCGGGTGACCGAATTTGGAGCAGTAGGCGCAGGCTGCTGGAAGGGACGCTGAGAGGGAATCTGGCCAGAGACAGGTGGGAGGCGAGGACCAGCGTCCAACCTCACAACACCCCCTATCCCAGCCATTCTCCCGAAGTCAAATAGGTCAGCCGGGGATGGCTGATGGACTTCTTCAGTCCAATAAAAAAGATGGTGATTAAAACCTCCACAGCGGCATTATTTCTGAACCTGTCAAATGCTGGCCTGGTGACGTAATCTGTAACTGGAGCTGCTAATGTGAACTAGGTCGAACTCCTTAAACTGGAGCCCTGTGGTGATTTTAGGAGTAAAGTCAGTAGACTCTGACCTTTTGTCCAACTGCAAACTGCAACACGTGAAGGAGGAAAGTCCTCGGCGATATACCAGCCATCGCTGTCTGAGTGTTGAAGTGGCTCTTGATATTTTGATATCTGATAAGGGTTTAAAAATGAGGAAAACAGGCATGTATTGGCAGGTAGGTCAAGTCTCAGCTTCAGTTTGGGTTTTGTTTTTTTTTTTTTTTGCTTTTTTAAAAAGCTATTTTGTTTATATTTCAATGAGAAAAAGAGAAGAACTGAAACCCAAATTATACTTCTGGGAAATTCTTCTGAAGTTGGGATGTGTGGGAAATATGACCAGGATAAAAATGCACATTGTCTGTAGTCTGATTTACCAAGGTGGCTGAAGTGTAATAAAGTTTACTTATTTTGGAAACTTTTAGGTTTATAAAGAAAAAAGCAGTAATTAACTAATGAGGTTACTGGCAAACCACCCTCACAGTCGAGATAGATACAAGTGGAAAGCACGTGGGCAGAGGAGTGTAGGCCGTCAGTCACACCTGTGACCTGAGGCGTGGCTGGAAGTGCTCACCTATGTCTGTTTTGTGGGAAGGTCTTTGATGGTTGGATTCTCAAGGGGGAGAAGTTCCCCAGTTCCCAGGATCATCCTCTCCCCACAACTGAGCGGTACATAGACTTCTGTGAGAGTGGTCTTAGCAGAAGGAGCATCAGATCCTCCCAGAACGTGGCCATGATCTTCTTCCGGGTCCAAGAACCAGGAAATGGGTTCACACTAACCATCAGGACAGACCCCAACCTCTTTCGTAAGTGGGCTCTCTGTCTTCTCAGGTGGAAGGCATGAAGGGGAGGGAGGTCATATCTGCTTTTCAAATGCAGTTTTATTGCACAGACTTAAGAAATTTGAAATAGGAATGATTTGAATGGAAATTCTTTTGTAATTAGAAATAATCAAGAGAATATTTCCTGTTTATTATTATGAAAATCAAATCACTGTCTTCAATTTATTTCCCAACTAGATAGGATATTAATTTATGGGGAATGGAATTCAATTTTTTCCTTCAACATCTTATTCTGATCTACTAAGGTACAATGCATTCAGTGAAAAACTTTAATCCCTCCAAGTCATTCCACTCATCTTGGATAAACTTGAGGAATCAGATACGAAGTTGGAATTTTAGATATTTAGGCAAAGGCTGAAAGGCTGCATATCTGGGGTATGCTAGACAGCTTTCAAGCCTGGGCAGCAGGTTGGACTAGGACTTCTGAGCTGCCTTCTGATTCAGAGAACGCCCCCGCCCCCGCCAATGAACTGTAATACGGTTCATTGCTGATGGCTCTGCACATAGATGCTAAAAAGCTAAATAGTCCGGCTCTGAAATACATTATCTTAATCAAAATGAGTTCGTTAGTCTGACTATTTTTCCCTCATTAAAAGAGAAAACAATTAGTTTCAGGGAAAGAAAACCTACACTTATTTTTGGTAGCATATGATAATATTAAAACTATTATGGTCAAAAAGTGGACCTAATCTGCCAAAGAATGATGTACTGACTAAGCTTTAGATTTTTGTGTTTTGTTTTTTGAAAGAAGCCTCCGAAAGAGGCTGTTTCTGAGGACTGGAACAGAATAATCCTACAGGGAAAAAAATGAAATGTGTCTCTTCTATTGTGTTTGGTTATAAATCAGAAAGCTTCTAGAATCATCAAGGAATTTCAGTTCTTTCTGAAATTAAGTGGAGTTAAAAGTATGAAAGAAGGCGAAAGGTAGTTCTAACCTATTCTCATCAAACAGAAGCTTTGTTAAAAAGAAGGTATGAACTATCATGTCTTTTGTTTCATAGCTAGAAGAATAAATTTGTAAGTCTAGACTTGATATACAAAACAAAAAATTTCAGAAATTCTTGGGAGTAAATTAAACATTAACATTTATCTTGGGTCAACTTACCCCTAAACACCCAACACATATTTATTCAAATGTAAGCCTGCTTTCTTTCTACTTTTTCTCAGCCCATTTTGTCACTGCTTTATTGTTTATTTATTTTATTATTTAAACAATAACATCTGACTACAAATTCTATGAACGAGGGCTTCAGACAGACAGGGTTTGAGGTCTGGCCTCATCTTTAAAGCCGTGATTGTTCTAGACTCCCAGCTTGAACTTGGGCCCTAATTATCTGAAGTGTTCCTAAAATTTCTAGCAGTCGGTATTGTTTGGTTGGTTATGAATTTATACCTTGTGATGATTATGAACAAGTAACCCTGTGAGATTAAGATTAGAAGCCCCTGCAGCCCAGAGGCTCCTGACAGAGTCCATGCACCACTGGTGATCTTCATTCCCCAGCCCCTTCCCACCTCCCAATTGCCTTTGTGAAATGTACAAGGCCCTAGACCATGAATAGGAGCCTAGAATAAGGACAGGGTAAATGTCTATAAAACCCAGAATACCAAGTAGTGAAAATGTGATTTTTGTTTTTCTGCAAAGCCTGCAATGTCATTTCCCAGACCCCAAATGGAAGGTTCACCCTGGTAGTTCCGCATCAGCATCGAAACTGCAGCTTCTCCATAATTTATCCTGTGGCGATCAAAATATCTGATGTCACCCTGGGACACCTAAATGGCCTGCAGTTAAAGGTGAGTTGCGTACTTGCTTTCAAATCATTTACTAAAGCCACGGCCTCATCAGAGCAAAAGTAATCATGCAGGATAAACATGGACGTTAGCGAACTGGAGTGAGTATGGCCTCTCATTTGACTGAGGTTTCACCTGCGTGTGTCTAGCTGCTTTAACCGAACCCCCCACCTATTCCCATTATGCTGCAAGCTGCATACTCAGGTGTTCCTGTGCCTATTGAATACTTCCCTTGTGATGCAAGAAATGTTTCCAATTGGTAAATGTGTGGCATATAATTACAATTGAACTCTCTTGTACTTGCCTCTTTTAAAAAAAATTCTCTCCTAGCAGAACCTAGTGTGAGTCATCTACACAGCTGTTTTTCTGAGTATTAGAATTTTCTTTTGACATGAAGGAAGTAACTCATTGACTGCGTTATAAAGAAATGCTAAGTGTAGCATAAAATACGAAATTGGATTTTTATATGGCAAAATACAGTCAAGTTTTGAAGAGAATTTTTTTTTTTGCATTACATTTAACTCAATACATTTTGCAACAAATACTAGCTGAGATTCTCCATCAACTTGTTTTCCCGTGAATTTCTGTATGGATCTTAAAATTAATGCTGAGCTTGACCAGATTTACTTGCATTGGTAGCTTCTTCCCCCTGAGTCATCCTCATTTCCTTTTACTTTATCATATGCTGAGGTTAAGATAGCTCATGTATTTGCTGGCATCAAAGACAGTCATAGGCCCTAATCAGACAGATCTCAGGGAAAGCCAGATAGGACCAGGACTAAGGAAAGGAGCGTATCTAATTTCCTTCAAATCCAAAATTCATGGGCCAGTGCTTTTTTTTTTATTTCATTTTTGGTTTTTTGGACCTCAGTGGTAGAATATTTCTTTGGTAAAGACTAGAATAAGTGGGTGTCTCTAACACAGCCTTATTGGCTTGAGATTGTTTGTACATCATTCCTGATATACAGTGTAGAAGATGGCAAGTGTGATACCAAACTGGAAGATCTGCCCTTCAGTTATTCTGGGCTATGAGGAGTAATCCTTGTGTTTCCCCTTTAAAAAATTTACAGTCTGCATTCTTCTAGGCATCTTTTTCTTTGCAAATTATTTGCTTGAGTGCTCGCCATGTGCAAGGCGCTATTCTAGATGCTGGAAATTGGCAATAAACAAAACAGATCCTGCTCACATGAAATCCGCCTTCTAGTGGCCTGTGACAGGCAAATGTGTAATGTATTTCAGCTGGTGGTGAGTGCCTTACAAAGCATGGGGTGCTGTGGTAGACCGTGACTAGGGACAAGGGAGCAGAAGGAGGGATGCGGATCTCCTTGAGATAAGATGAGTCGGGAGAGAAACCTTCTGAAGAGACATTTACAGTGAGACTTTAGTGATAGGTTAGAGGGAGCTAGCAGGTACAAGAAGAGCCAGGAACAGAGAGAACAGAAGTGTGGAGGCCTAGTGGCAGAAATGAGCTTGCTGGGTTCCAGAAATGGAAAAAAGGAAAGGTAGAGGGTGAGTGATAGGAGACAGTGTCAGGCAGATGGACAGGGCCAGGGTGTGCAGAGCCTAGCAGGTCACAGTAAGGAGTTTGAGTTTATTCTAAGAGCACTGCAGGGGTTGAGGCAGGAAGTGACAAAAGGCATTTGATTATGCTCAGGTGGGGCGAGGGTGGTTGGGAATTGCTGACATCATGACCAAATTAATTAACAATGTCCAAGGGGGAAGAAAGAGGATTACCTAAAGGTCATCTGGTTTCCATGTGGTGAATGGACCATTGGGGCCAGAGTGGTTCAAGGCGTGCATGTGGGGGGCTGATGTCTTAGTCTAGACAAGAAATGTTAGTGGCTGAGACCAGGGAACTAGAACTTCAACAAAGAACTCTAGGGGATCACTTTAGAGGAGCCGAACCCCAGAGGAGTCCCTATACAACTCAGCTTCTGCGTTTGATTAGAAGAATAGCTGAGAGGTTTGGGAAGAAGAGGAAAAAGTTATTGAACACCGAGGAATAGGGGCACCAGCTTCCTTGTTTCTTTGTTGTGTTCCCTTCATTTTAGCTTCTACTTCTTCCCATCGTCTTTATGTCCCATCTCCCTCTCCTGAGCTTGCCCTTTTCCCTTCGCCACCTCCTGCTGAAATTTGGAACCTAAAGAACCAAGTGGAAAACTTTAGTCTTGGGAGATGCTCCCTCTGGACATTCTCTACTCAAGGGAAACAGTTAAATTTCTTTCTCTTTACCCCTAAATGGCTTATTTAACTCTTCATACAAGAACACGGGCCCTGTACACAGTGAGGCTAATTCACCCTCTATTTCATCATTTGATGAAATTGTGTGTAAATCACTTAGGCATAGAACCCAGCACATAGTAGGCACTTTAAAATATATGTTCCCACCTGCTTCCTTTCATTAGCCAAACAGTTACTGTTATAATATTTTCCAATCTGTTGTTCAGTTCCAGTTTCATTTCAATGTCTTCTAAATGTTTGAATGTATATGCTTATGTGTGTGTTTAAGGTTCTCCAATTTAGTTCTGAGTCCCTATGTGTTGGGTTTATCTGGTTAACTTCTGAGTACCTTTCCACACTCCACTGGGTCTCTTGATGCGTATGCGTCCATGAAGAATAGAACCACAGGCAAAACCAGCTACATCCTTTGTAGGGGACAGTACAAAATAAAAATGCAGGGCCCTTATTTGAAAATTGTTAAGAATTTCAAGATGGTGACAGCAGAGCATTAAACATGAGCCCTGTGTGGCATCACAGGTGGCATGCATACGAGGCCAGTCTTGATCAGAGGAGATGGGTGGTCTGCTTCTGGGGCTTCTTCGTGTGGGGGAGTGAAGCATAGGAGTTACTGTGCATGAGACAGCATGGGAAGGACGAAGGGTAGCAGAAAGGGGTGGTTATGGTGGGTCACACGAAGTCTTAGACTAGATTCTTATTTTGAGTAGCTTGAAATAAATTTGTTATAGTCGGTAGGAGAATTATAAGTCTCAGTAACCTGAGACCCAAATCAGGGTTCTCGTCTTTCTTTTATATATACACATATTTTTTTTAGAGAGAGGAGACAGGAAGGAGAAAGAGTGGGAGAGAAACATCAATGTGTAGTTGCTTCTCATGTGTCCCCCACTGGGGACCTGGCCTGCAACTCAGGCATGTGCCCTGACTGGGAATCGAACCGGTGACCCTTTGCTTCACAGGCCTGCACCAATCCACTGAGCCACACCAGCCAGGGCTTCTTTAATATTTTTATAACTAGTCCAAATCCTTGTTGGTAGAAATGATAAAGATTGTTCCCATAGCAGAAAAAGTCCTTTATAAAGAAGAAGAGGTGAGTTGAAGGAAAAACTAATGTGAAAGCCCTATTTATAAAAACTCTAACTGCATGCATTAAGAACTTCAAATACTCCAGTATGTATTGTCCAAATGGTTTAAAAAGCAAAGCATTTTCAGATTCATTTTCCATTCATCTTGGATAGAGTTTACAGATTCCCATTTCATCATTCCAGTCCTTGAGCGTATTTTGAAAACGCACATACATTTAAAAACAAATGACTACTAAATTGATTTAGAGAGGCAATTGTTATAATTTTCTCCTTCTAAGTGTTTTATAATTTCCGCAGTCCTGGATGTTGAATTAAATGACACTGTCAGGGTGTCTGGGGCTGATCAGGTGAATTCATCAGCTCGCCATCGGTCCAAAGGGTTGATGCCCACAGTTGGTTTCAATACATCTTCCCCATGTCTCTCTTCTCTCAGAAACCCTCCACAGGTTGTGAGGGGAAAGGAGACTTTGTGGAGCTGCGGGGAGGCGCGGGATTGGACCCTTCCAAGATGATGCCTGTAGCTGACCTCTGCTATCCCTTTCATGGCCCCGGTGAGCTGTTTCTTTGATCATCATTTGTGTGTCCATCAAGAGTACTTCCTTCAGTAAAGCACCTCAGATTGTTTGTACATAAGGAGGCAAGTCCTGCCAAAAACACTTCAATTTGGCACATTGAGCCAATGTGAGGATTTTATACTTACACTATCAAGAACGTATTGCCAAAATATTTGACATTGGGAGAGAAACCTGTGAAATAACAAAGATGCATGTGTAAGGTTGGCCCTATGTAAAACTGGGACAGAATCACAGATTATCTTTAGAGAGACAAAACTAAAACAGAAGAGAAACAACGACAATCTTTAATCTCATGGCAGATTCCAACTGTAGCCTCTTTCCTTTCTTGTAACTCCAGATCACTAACCAGCTAGGTGATGAAGCTACAAATCAGGCAGCCTTTGATCAGCTCTTGCCTGTTTTAATTAAAACCAGGTCTTCCCACCAATATGTTCTCTCTCTGAGCTAATACTGGGACCAAAATAAACAAAACATCTCTGAAATAGAATTAACATGCACAGGTAAACACTAAGGCCCTCCATGCAGTACTCCACTGTCACCCAGACACACCTGTATGAAAGAACGGCGGATGAGATTTAAGGCAGGATGGGATCCAGGACAAGCTAGCTAGCTAGCTTGCTTTCTTTCAGATTTTATTTATTTATTTTTAGACAGACAGGAAGCGAGGGGGAAAGAGAAGGAGAGAAACATCAATGTGTGGTTGCCTCTCACGCATCACCCACTGGGGACCTGTCCTGCAGCCCAGGCATGTGCCCTGACTGGGAATTGAACCGGCAACCCTTTGGTTCTCAGGCCAGTGCTCAATCCACTGAGCCACACCAGCCAGGGCCAGTGCAGGTTTTTTACAAAGGTAAAGGCAAGAGAATTCTAACAACTCACTTTGCTGAGAACACAGGATTAATAATGCTAATTTACATTTGAGCCCTGGTTGAAACTGTCAGTGCAAGTGGCTTCTCCTGCCTTTTGCATGTGCTCTCTGAGGCACTGGATCCTTCCAGGCCATAAACACCTGTGAGGAGATGCATTCGAGCTGGGTAAAAGGATTAGATTAAGTACGGAAAACACTCAAGCCTTAATATTAGATAATTGAAGCGAGAGTAATTTTGGTGCTTGAATTATATTACTTGAATTAGGTATAAGGATAAGACTAATGCTGAAAAAGTAAAATTAAATAAACGCTTTTGCCTAAATTATCCAGAGAATTGAAACTAGTCTTAAAATAATTTGGAAGCTCAAATTTTTCTTTCACTTTTTCTTCCATTCACCATGTTTCCCCGAGCCCTCCTAAGTTGTTCAACAGCGAAGAACTACTAGGGACCCTGGTCTTTAAACCGGAGTTTCTTAGTAATCATGTCAAATAATGAATAAATAATATGCACATTAACTAAAAGAAATAGGGCATGTCATGTAGATTAAAGTTCAAAGTAAGATCTGAAAAAGAATGACCTTCCAAATCATTTAAGGAAAACTAAATTTGGACCTCCTCGTAGAGGCAGAACGCAGACTCTCTGGTTCTTACGTTGAAATAACTCTAGGGTTTACATCTGTTATGTCTCCAAATTGACCTTCAACCCAACATGTGGCTCTCTCTGGCTGTTTTACTTCATTTAAACCCAGGCACACATTTGCAAAGTACCAGCTACACAATAGTGCCAGTGTTTCTCAGAATGAAGGCCTTAAGGAGACAAAGGGGGAGATGTGGTTAAAAAAATTAAAACACCAGAAAGGATTATTGTAGGGCAGATAAATCTTGTCTCGGGAACTGGCCTGAGGTTGGAGAAAGAAAATAGAAGTAATTTTTAATAAAAAATAATGAGCTTCAATCTATAACTGCTCAGGCACATCTGTACCCAATGATACATAAAATAATGAATAAGATTGGATTTAAGAGAAGTAAGCATATCAAAAGTCATTCCTTACATGAAGCCCAGGAGAAAATGAGAGAGAAGCAGAGTAGGTGGACAGTAGAACAAAAACAAATATATTCAGTGTGGTACATCTAAATCATTTAAAAGATGTTTTGTTTATATGTAAAGCAATTATTATCTAAGCTCAGAAAATAATAAACAGGTGATTTGGGGGGTCTACATAAATGTCCAGCAGCCCACTCTATCCTCTAGCCCTGTCCGTTACATGCCACTTGCACCCTTAGATATTATGACAACCAAAAAGACCCCTGCTAATTTGCAGCCTGTTCCTGGAGGGTGGTACTTTCTCCACAGAAAACACAGAACTGGAGGGAAGGTGTTGCATGTGGGGAGACACTGCCTTCACCACCAAAGTCTTGCAGGTAGACTCCAAAATGTGCAAGGAGACATCTCGCCTCTATGCAGCCAGATTTAGTTGGCTAACAGTGTTCTTGCACATGAGGAGAAAAGTGGGGTTCAAGTGCATGATTCTACAAATTATCATCAAAATGAAAACAAAAATGTTTCCCCTGATGGCAGGGGCATGGTTTGGGTACGTGAGAGGGAGAGACGTCCTCTCGCTTTCTTTGTGTCTAAATGATCTTGTTGACAAAAAAGATTTTACTGTGTGGTTTCTAACTTGCTGGGAAACTTCTGCTTTTTCCATAAATTGTAGCCCAAATGAAAATCGGCTGCGACAATGTGGTGGTGCGCATGATCTCCAGCGGAAAACACATAAATCGTGTGACTTTCGAGTACCGCCAGCTGGAACCATATGAACTGGAAAACCCAAATGGAAACAGTATCCGGGAATTCTGTTTGTCTGGTCTTTGAGTAACCAATCCAATGATTTACATGCTTCTAGCTAAGTGAGATTTTAATGGCTATTGTGTATGATTTTGATGGCCACCTTGTTAAAAGATGTTCACACCAGTCAGTATTCACAGCCATGAGTGCGTGCCTGCGTGTGCAGCCACACACACACACACACACACACACACACACACACACACGTTTTTGTACCTTGCTTCTTTTTCATTTGTTATGTATAAATGACCACATGGCAGAAAATAAGCCCCACCCCCACCTCGTACAGTTTTCTGTAATTCTTTGGTGTACTACAAGCCAGAACTGGTAAGACAAGTGCAAAGCTACGTTCAGTTAAAAAAATGTGGCTTAAGGGAAAATACTACAAAGAAATAAAAATGGTGGTATTCATATCAGCTTTATAACAGAAAATAATTGACTGTGTATATCTTGTTACTATTGTCTATTTTCTGCTTCTTATTCTGTTTACAATAGAAAATAGTTGTAGCTGTGACTTACTGTTTTGCAACCACTTGTTTTTAATGAAACTTTGTAGCATGGAAAAGTTTTTCCATCCACAAATACAAAATGAATAAATATATTCGGAATGTTGGCACCTTGATATTATGCTTTGTTTTCTGAGTAGTCTCCTTCCTTGTTACCATCAGAAAATAATGTCTCGTGTGGGGCAGAACCAAATGCTGAGCAAAATTATTTTAGACCTCTTAGAGTTAGTAGAGCTCTGGCCATTGAAGGAGAATTATTTAAAGTAGAAAATGGATTACAGTGTTTGCACAAGACAACACAAACTAGTGGGCCCTGAAAGGGAGGTGGGGTGCAGGGATCCCTTCTCCTCTGTCCTTCAAGAAAACTGAGAATGTGTCTTTGTCACAGTGGTGTGCTTTTCAACAAGGACAACAGGGCCTCACAACACTCGTAGACACCGTGCACAGAAACCCGACTACTTCTTTGGTACCACAGGCAGTTTATTGTTGACTGAGCCTTGTCCACATTTGTCTTGGGACTAAGCATGTGGTCTAGAAAAGACCTTTGGGGCCAAAGATGAGGTCTTGAGCAAAAAGGAAGTACTTCTAAGTGATAAGCTCTGTACTTTTTTTTTGGTTGTTTATTCTATTCTATATTTTTATGGAAGAAAAAAGTTGCATTTATTGCTTTATAAACTTGCAATAAAAATCATGAAAATTCCCTTAGGAAAAAGTTATCCCTGCTCCCCGTCCACCCTGCATACCTTTTGACAATGGACTTGACCTATTTTTTTTCTTTTTCTAATTTTTTTTGCAGATTTTTTATCGTATTTTTCCATTGTTATTTAGTCCCCTTATGTCCCCATCCCCCCAGTAATTGTCACACTGTTGTCCATGGGTCCTTTTTCCTTTCGCTCAACCCCTCTACCCTCTTACCTCCTCCTCTCCCCACTTAGCTGCCATCTTCTCTCTCTCTATGAGTCTGTGTCTGTTTTCCTTGTCAGTTCACTTTGTTCACTAGATGCCACATATGAGTGAAATCATTGGTGTTTGTCTTTCTCTGACTGGCTTATTTCACTTAGCATAATGTTCTCCATGTATATCTATATTGTCCCAAAGGATAAACTTTTCTTCTTTTTTATGGCCAAGTAGTATTCTGTTGTGTAAATATCCCATAGTTGTTTTATACACTCATCTACTGATAGACACTTGAGCTGCTTCCAAATCTTGACTATTATAAATAACATTGCAGTGAACATAGGGGTGCTTATATTCTTTTGAACTATATATTTTTGAATATATATGGGTCTTGTTTTCTTTTCTTTTTTTTTAAATATTTTATTTATTTATATTTAGAGAATGAGGAAGGGAGGGAGAAAGGGAGAGAAACACCAATATGTGGTTGCCTCTTGCATACCCCCTACTGGGAACCTGGCCTGCAACCCAGGCATGTGCCCTGACTGGGAATTGAACCAGGACCCTTTGGTTCACAGGCCTGAACTCAATCCACTGAGCTATGCCAGCCAGGGCGGGTCTTGTTTTCTTATCCATTCGACTACCCCATGTCTTTTGGTTGGAGCATTTGAGCCAGTTACATTTAAGATGATTATTGATAGATATGTACTTAGTGCCATTTTATTGTTAGACTATTTTCCTCTGTTTTTTTTTTTTTGGTCATCGGCATCATCGGCCTTCTTCTTCTTCTTCTTCTTCTTCTTCTTCTTCTTCTTCTTCTTCTTCTTCTTCTTCTTCTTCTTCTTTTTCTTCTTCTCCTCCTCCTCCTCCTCCTCCTCCTCTTCCTCTTCCTCCTCCTCCTCCTCCTTCTCCTCTCCTTCTTCTCCTTCTCCATCTTCATGCCCTTTAACATTTGTTGCAGTACTAGTTTGGTGTTAACAAACTTCTCTAGTTTTTTCTTGTGTGGGAAGCTCCTTATTTCTCCTTTGATATTAAATAACAGCCTTGCTGGGTAAAGTAGCCTTGGTTGTAGATCCTTGATTTTCATCACCTTGAATATTTTATACCACTCCCTTCTGGCCTGAAATGTTTCTTTTGCAAAATCAGATGACAGTCTAATTGGTGCTCCCTTGTATGTAACTACTTGCTTTTCTCTTGCAGCTTTTAGTATTCTCTCCTTGTTTCTAAGCCCTGTCAATTTAATTACAATGTGTCTCAGTGTAGGCTCTTTGGGTCCAACTTTTAGGGACTCTCTGAGCTTCCTGTTCTTGCATGTCTTTGTCCTTCCCAAGATTAGGGACATTTGTAGTCCTTATTTCTTTAAATATATTCTTAATCCCTTGTTCACTCTGTTCTCCTTCTGGTATTCCCATGGTATGGATGTTGTTACACTTCATGTTGTCCAAAATGTTACCTAAGTTCTCATTTAATTTTTTTTTCTTTTTGCTGCTCTGCCTGGGTGTTTTTTTCTACTTTGTCTTCCAAATCAATGATTCACTCCTCTGCTTCATCTAACCTACTATTTATTCCTTCTGGTGTATCGTTTATTTCAGATATTATATTCTTTATTTCTGACTGCTCAT
Organism: Carollia perspicillata; assembly: GCA_004027735.1. Lineage (NCBI taxonomy): Eukaryota > Metazoa > Chordata > Mammalia > Chiroptera > Phyllostomidae > Carollia > Carollia perspicillata. The sequence goes on from PVKM010006636.1 coordinate 24,564, forward strand.
TTTTATGTTTTTTTATGGTTTCTATGTGTTTTTTCATGTTGTTGAGTATCTTTATTATCATTACTCTAAATTCTCTATCTGATAAATTGCTTGCCTCCATTTTATCTAGTTCTTCTGGAGAATTCTCTTGTTCTTTAGTTTGGGGTCTGTTTCTTTGTCTTTCCTTTTTGGCTGTTTCTTTGTACCTGTTTCTATGTATTAGGTAGATCTGCAAAGACTGGTGTAGGCCTTTGTCAGATGCTGCTTGTGACTGGTCCTGGTCAATCTGTTTGGAGCTATCAGCAATCCACAGCTTCTGGCTTCCTCGGCTGGGCCCAGTTGTGTGCAGAAAGAATGAAACTGCACATGAAGGACAGGTTTAACCAGCACTAAGCCTAGGGGAGGATCAGCTGAGGACTCAAATCTCCCCAAGATCCACCTTAGTCGTTAAACTAATCAGTGGTATAGCTTCAAGCTGTACTCAGCAGCCTGGCTTAAGATCCTTAGGGTGGAGTGGAGTAATTCCTGTGGGAGGAGCTATTGCTTCCACTCAGGCTGATGCCACTTGGAAGGGAATGCTGTGCCTAGAAAGGATGGATCCTACAGCATGGGGGATGATCAGCACGGGGATCCTGGCAGCTGTTCCTTCAGTTCTCTCCCAAGAGCCACCAGCCCCAGACTCTGCTCAACCATCTCTAGTCCATTCTGCCCTCCCTCGTCCAGAGCCCAGGGTAAGTGGCTGCAAATGAAATTTTGTGCATTCTCCCTTCAAGAGACTCTCTGTTTCTCTAGCCATCTCTCCCTGGTGGATAGGAACCCAGAATTATATTATTTTGGGTTCCTTTCCCAGCTCTGGTGCTATAGGCTGGGAAGCCCAGCTTGGGGTTTAGATCACACACTTCTCAGGTGTAACATCCTAGATGCTGATATATCCCTCTGGCACTTCCACTGCCACCTGTGGCAGCCCAGCTAGCCCTCTCACACTTCCTTTGTACTCCCTACCAGTCCTGTTGTGGTGCTGTGGCTTATTCCATCTGCCCGTGGTTAGAAGGCTTGTCTCCAGTTAGTGTTTAGTTGGTTATTTGGGATGCTTTCTCTACAATTTAGTTGTAATTCCAGATTGGTCCTAGAAGGAGATTTGTGTAGCTTCTACTTACTCCTCCACCATCTTGGGTCTCCCAACCTCTTTACTTTAAATTAATGGATGGAAGCTGAAACTGTGCCATAAACAATAGTCTTATTATGATTCCAGAATATATTAATATAAAGTTTATTTTATAATGGAATGTAGTGGTATCCCATACATTAGGCTTGTTAACAAAATCTGAAAACCAGGTAGAATGAAAAAATATTGATCAAAAGTGCTAAAAATACCCAGGATTTAGCACAAATTTTGGGTCAGTACATATTTTGTAATGAGTGAATACTGTAGCAAATGAATGAGTAAATACCTGAATGGATGTTTGGATGGACAGATGGATGGATGAGTGGATGCTAGGATAAAGAATAAATGCCTGAATGGATGGATATATAATTCCTGGTTAGTTATGTAAGATGTTGGATTCCTGATGTCATAGACAAAAAATTCTATGAAGTTGAACCCTTTTATCCTTTTCACAGTCCCTCTATCAACCTAAGAATGTAATCACTTATATTACTGTCAGAAGTTTCTGGCTTTTAACCATCATGATCCTTTATACTGCATAGAGGAAATGGTCTGAGGTAAGGAGGCAAGTATTTTACTGTGTAAGTTAGGACAACCTGCTTTTATTCCTGAGGGACGTTTGAAAGCTACTTAGCCTCTCTGCACCAAAAAGGGTGGGACTGTTGTCCCTACATTTTCTTCTAACCTTGTCATTCTGCAGTCATTCATTTGTGACATATTTTATTTCAAAGTTCATTATTGCATAATAGTGTACATTCTTTGAGAGGATAGCTGCTCCAGGGAACTGTCCATGATTTATATTCCAGAGATCCATGATTCGGTCTTCATTCCAAAGGATGAGGCAGCTTTCTGGAAAGAAAATGGTAGATAAGGTGTCTGGGGGAGAGTTAAAGATGTGTCTTCAATGGCACCTCCAATAATCAAGTAAAAATATTATATGAACCTTTGGCCAAATTTGACTTTCTAAGAAAGGTGGTGTCCGTAGAGGTGAAGGTTTTTGACTCCAGATTTTTTTGACCCCCAGCTCTGCCACTTCTTGAATAAGTCACTTACATGTCTGTTGCTCAGTTTTCAATCTACAAAATTGAGGTAATGAAGGCACATCCTTAAAAAAAGGTTTTGGTCAAGACTAATGGTTAAATATATTTAAAGCCCAAGAACTTTGTCATGCACATCTGAACTGCTATTTTTATTATTATTTCTACTAAGAAAATATGACATCTATTTTCTCTATACTCATAGTGGAGCATGTGCTTTGTGCTCTGAAGGATGTGTATCAATTTGATTGTCCTGGTTCACCTCAGAACATTTGTGAGGAAGGTAGGACTAGTTAGGGTTGTTTTCTGTGATGGAGAAGCAGAGTAAGGGAACATTTGAGGATGGCTCATTTCAGGCTCTACCAGGTTTCTGTCTGCTCCTCCTCACAGCTGACCCCTATCTGTAGGCTCTGCACTCCTCCAGGACCAATCCCCTAACCTTGGAGAGGAGGGATTTGAACAGCTCTTGCCCAAATGCTGGTCATAAAAGAGTCGCCTCACAAATGGTCTGTCTTGACTCTCTGCCCTCTCCGTAATCGTTGTATCCCTTGATTATTTCTCCCTAACTCTTGCCTGACCCTTCTTTATCCCCCTCTTCTAACCCCAAATCCTAAATACTAATTAGATGACTCTGACTCTACCACTGATCACTGACTTCCCTAATCTCTCCTGCCTCCATACCTAAAATTCTGAGCATTTTTGCTCATGTGTTTTAGGTTACCATGCTCTTCACCATGGACACCTTTCTACCTCCTATATGCCTGCCTACTCCACTGTTTTCTAGCCTATTTTCTGTGGAACAGGTTGATTTTCCAAGACAGCGGACTCTTTTCCAGTATCTAAAGCATCATCTCTTCTTTTCCAGGCTTTTCCTGGGACTTTTGCTTCATTTAAGAGGAAAGGGCAGAAATGAAAGGGGCTGTTGATCTAGAGGTCTCCAAAAACAGAAGCCCCCATAAACCTGACTTGGGGGAGGGAGAAGTGGAGGACATCCACTGAGAGGTACTTTGCATCTCCATAACAGCTGGCCAGTGTTTTAGTCATGCTCAAAAGCTGTGGCAGCAGTTGGTTCCTGGTTACAGTGCCTACATGAGAACTTGGAAATGGTTTGCTTCTCCTCTAGAGGCCATATCTGCCTGGACTAACATTGGCAGCTGGGGAAAGGCAGAAGATACCAGAGAACAGGCAGATGTAGTCGAGTGTAGGAGAAGTCAGAAATGGGGTTACAGAGGAGGCACTGGGATTTAAACTAGGTGTAGGAGCCATTTTGCTCTCTCTCTCTTTCCCATGTGGTTTAGAAAGGAGAAGGAGGGTTTCCACTATGTGGGCTGTAGTAAGGGATTAGGCTGCTGTGATCACTGCTGCTGTGATCATGTCTGCTCTAGATGACTATGGAGCTGCAAAGGACTTCTTTACAGGATGCTGCCTTGCAGACTTGGATTTTACCTGGAGTTTAAGACTTGTGCCTTTCCTGAGTTTCATCATGATCCAGAGTAACACAGAACATGCTTTCCTGGGCTATTATATGGAGGCTGATGAACGCATACCCCAGATCCAGAAGTACAGAGCTTCTGCATGGGGGTGGCAACTTTGGAACCTTTTGGAGGGACAGGAGAACTGTTTGTGCAGCCACATTAAGATAAGTGACAATCTGGCCTGACCTTGCATAGAGGCACCCCAGCCAGCAAGACAGGATATTGGAACAAACAGGACAGGGTGGCACAGCACCCATGTAATCGATCAGGGACAGGAGTTTCTGCAAAAAACCCTGCAAAGAACCACCCGGGTGGGAACTGGTCTAAGCTGGGAATTGGCTTCAGCTTGACTGCTTCCCCTCCCTGGCTTGCATGGGAGTCCGCTTTCAATAAACCCCTTGCTTTGCTAATAGCTTGCTGTCTTCTCGTAGTTCCTCAGTGGCTCTGATCTCACAAAAAGGAAATGGAGAATTTCTCCTCTTGGGGTTTCTGGCTAGTAGCCTAGTGGGGAGCATGGGAAGTGCTGGCTGTTGTGGGAAACTGGGCTCAGAGCATGAGTGGTCTAAGCTGCCCCAGGTTTGGAACGTTGTCAGTAAAGATCTGCTCCTTCCAGCATTAATCGTTGGGTCATTCACCGAGGTGCCGTATGAACAGACCCCAGTCTGCTCACTTACAGCTTTGGCGAGCTCAGTAACAGAAATGCTATGTGTTTGCCAAAAGTCATTTCTTTTGCCTCCTGAGAATGTAGCTAGACTGCCTTTTGCAACCCCCCTTACAGTTAGGTTCGATTGTGTGATTGAATTCCGAGTGGAGGAGTGTGGCTAGAAATGATGTCCCAACTCTCATGTTGGGAGAGTCCTCCATACTTTTTCTTTCTTCCCCTATCTACTGGCAAGATATTGAAGTTCTAACAGAGGACTTCAAGGCCATACAAGAAGACAGAGTCATAGGATGCCAGGAGCCTGGATCCCCAAATGACCACATGGAAAGCTGCCTACTGACCAAGAATTGGATTTAGTGTGAATGAGAAGTAAACTTTTATTTTGTGAAGCTACTGAGATGATGATGATGATGATGATATAGCATTAGGACCATATTTTGTACAGTAGGCTTGCCCAAATTCTTTTCTCATCTACTCTTTAATTGTCCTGACTAGTTTCGCTGCAACTGTGCAGGCGGGCCTGCCTGATTGTCTTCCAGAGAAAAAACCCAAATGTACATCTCTGACCTCAGGAGCACCAGGTTTTATCTGATATCCTTATATCGAACTTTTCCATATTCTTTAAAGAATCTTCTAAGAATAGTGATTCTTAGATTATATCCTTTTGAAAATATGACAGAAACTATAGATTATCTCCCAGGAAAAATCCCACATATACAAGAACTTCCCCAAATTTCTGAGAATTCATAGGTCTTTGAAGGCCACCTCAGGTTTCAGGATCAGAATCCCTGCTCTAGGAGTAAATAATTAATAAAACTAAGTTTAAGACCAGTCTTCTCAAACTTGGCTACCTTCCCTTCATCATTAGCTAAAAATACTCAGCTGTGACCAGGGGGCTCAGCTGGCTGGAGCATTGTCCTGTATACCAAAAGGTTGCAAGTTTGATTTCTGGTCAGGGCGCATGTAGGAGGTAACCGATCTCAGGTGAGGATTTATAGATAATATTTCCCCCCTCTGGCTAATTTGTCTCCAAAATAAGTCCATAATAGCAACTTAATGTTTCTTCTTTTATAGTTTACTGTTTAATTTTGCCTTTTACTACAATTAGTTTTTCTGACTTGCTATGTAGTTTTTCCTCAGGGAGGAAATACATTTGATACAAGACAAATTTTTGTGGCAAAAGGATCCTTACTGGTCTCCCCTAACATCAAATTTTCCTTTCTTTCTACTTTAATATGGAGGCAACATTGCCAGGTTTTGCCTGCAAAGTAGAATCTTCATTAAAGAAAAATAAAGATTTGAGAAACAGGATTTACTTGGAGGCAGTTTGTTTATGTGCTTAACAACACCTGATAGAGATTTGTGGATAGGAACTCCTATTAGAGGGTAATCACATGAAATTATACCTGAATACATTCTTATTCTGTAGGGGAGTATTTCAGAAGAGAGAGACACCTTCATATATTCAAATAAACAGATTGAGCGACCTCAGTTCTAATGGGTCATTTGTAATGATTACCATCCATTTTTCTCTTTGCATTTGAAAGTTTTTTCTTCTTGTATTAAGACATATTATTCAAAGAGAGAAGAAGCAGAGAGGCAAGAGAGGAAATGTGGTTATAAGGGAAAGAAGGCTTAATTAGGTTGTTTGAAACATTATGAAAAGCAAGGTCTCCAGATTGGACTCTGGACTTTGCTCTTGGTAATAACAGTGTACTCGATTTCTGTGCCACTGAAAAATTAAAAATGAGGTGTTTTGTGCTTTAAGGAGAAGACTGAATGTCACTGCTAGGACATAACGGTTGGATAAGTGAGACAGAACCATGGCTGTTGTGACTAGATAGGGTACCAGAGACTGGAGGTTCCAGTTAAGAAGATGGTCTCCTAACCTCCAGATTCCTAAAGTGTGAAAGGTATGTCCTGTGCTGCCAGTGATTCAGATGGAACCGGGACAGCCAAATGTATACACAAAGGAGATGGCTACCTATGTGACGTGATTTGACCATCAGCAAAGGGCCCACTTGACTACAAATAGAACCAAAATTTGCACTTTTATAACCCTTTTTATTTTGTTCTCTAAGATGTATCATTAATTAAAAAGGTGATTCATGGTACTTTATCATTGTAAAAGAATCAAACCATAAGCAGTAACAAGTTAATGAAGTAAGTTATAAATCAGTAGTTAATATGATATATAAGGTATTGCTAATCATTAAAGTGTGACATAATTGTCAAGTAAACTTTGAATAAAGGAGAGCGTGATGGGTGAAATTAAGAGTATAAGATGCTGGGAAGCAGAGAGACTCAGACGAACATCTCGTTAAGGCAATCGGAAAAGGCAGCAAGGGATGGACGAAAGTGCCAGCTGGCTGAATGTTTGTAGAGGTAAGAAAGAAGAAAGCTTGCTATGGAGTTGCAAAGACAAACTTTGTGCACTTCCTTAGTTTTGCCTGGGACTAGCTTGGAATGCAGTCTTGCCTGTGTAGAGTAGATGGGGCCAATGCTACAGCTTTAGAAACTATGTCTAGTCCTGTGAGTACAGGCATCTCAGTGGAGGGAGAGGAAGCCAGACTTTGAAACCAGACATGGGGTTGAGTTCTGGTTCAACCACTAGTCACCTGTGTGCCCCGAGGAAGTCACCACATCTTTCTGAGCATCAGCTTCCTCACACGTGAAATATAAACAGGACCACTGACCTGTTTAGTGTGATGGCTCCTTGAGATGCTAAACACCATTTCAGGCACAAAAAATATGTGTCCTTTTCCAGGAAAAGGTGGTTATCAATCCAGGCTTTGGCGATGTAATTTCACCTTAAGTGCTGTAGAGAAGTATGTGATTTAAAGAAAGTAAGAAGTGGCTCTTTGATGAAGAGTTACTTGGTAAAGATAAAATAGATGATTTTTTTTGTAATATCAAATTGTTATATATTTTTTCTTAGACTGGCCTTAATGCCACAGTATTTACTCATCAGTTCATTAAAATGAGGTGGTCCATCTGCAAGATTCATAAAATGATAGCCCCACCTTGCCACCTACTCAGTGAAAGCCAACCTTCCACCCCTCATGTCTGAGCTTATTAACAGGAGCCTCTACAGCTCCTTCTCCTCGCCTTTCTAGTGGAAAACAACATGCTTATGTTGAGTGCCCCTTGAGGGACGCTGCGATGCCAGCCCCTGGGTAAAGGTAGGAAGGGGTGAGGCTGATGTAACTTTCTATAAGGATATAGGATTAAAAACAAAACTTTCTCTGAGATGCATAAACATTAAGAAAATGTTTAGCTTTATTCTTAATTCAGGTGATAATAAAAGCTAATATTTACTGAGTACTTAATATGGTCCTTGTGCTGTTCTATAGACTGCCTATGAGTTAGAACATTTAAACCTACCTCAATGTTATAGATGGAGAAACTAAAGCAGAGAGAAGCAGAAGCTGCCTCAAGTTACACAGACAGCAGTAGAGCCGGGATTCAGCCTCCAGTGGTTGACATCTACTGCGCTACCTGCTCGAGACCGTTGCTGGAACAAAGTATGAAGCACTGCTTTCATGGAGGGCTTATGCCAGCAGAGCGGTGACATTGAAAATTTTATGGTCCTCATCCCTTTGTTAAGCCACAGCACTTAAAGTGATTTTAGGGCATTTATCTGAGCATATTATAACAAATCAATCCCAATCCCAAATCAAGGAATGGTCAAATATGATAGTTAATTTATGTGTCAACTTTGTCTAGGCCACGGTACCCAGGTATTTGGTCAAACAGTATGTGGCTGTGAAGGTATTTTTTAGACAAGATTAACAACAGTAGACTTTGAGTAAAGCAGATTACTCTCCATAAATGTGGGTGGGCCTCCTCCGATCAGTTGAAGGTCATAAGAGAAAAAGAGAGGGCCAGCAAAGAAGCAGGAGCACACTATCTGCTTTAGTTTTTGGAGAACCCTGACTCACACACTAAATGCTACTAATTTTTCCCCCTGAAAATCTTTCCTATTGTGCCCAGCCATAATGTGCTATCACAAAGCTCTTGCTAAATCCCCGTTCACCAAAGGAGAGGCTGAAGTGCTTATATCTTCCTTCCTCCACATAGTCCCGTGTGACTTCCTGATCACAACTGAACTGACTTTCATATACAGAAGCACAACAGGGCAAAGAAATAGATGCGGACAGATACATCAGCCCTTCTCACATCTCCTCAGCCTATTTACCTGAGAACCAGGTGCTGGAGGTGGTAAGGGCCAACAAAAAACTCAGCTCTCACCTAAAGAAACTATCTCTGGAAAGAAAGTCCAAAATAAAAATGGTGGTGAGATGTCATTGTTCCATTTTTAGGAGAGATTGTAGAAAGAATGCCAATAATTACACAGAAAGTTAAGATTCTGTCCATGTAAATTACAAGCAATATTCTGCTTTTTTGTTTTTGTTTTTTAAGATTTTATTTATTTATTTTTCGAGAGGGGAAGAGAATAGAAAGAGAAGGAGAGAAACATCAATGTGTGGTTGCCTCTCCCATGGCCCCCACTGGGGACCTGGCCCACAACCCAGGCATGTGCCCTGACTGGGAATCGAACTGGAGACCCTTCGCTTTGCAGTCCAGTACTCAGTCTACTGAGCCACACCAGCCAGAGTGCAATGTTCTGTTTTTAACCTATGCTAATTGGTATCACTTAATATCATGATTAACAAAGGGTTTCTAGCTATTGTTAAATCTCAAGTGAAAGGCTTTTATCTTCCTTTAACTTCTTCTCAATGAAACTAATTTGGAAGTCCCTTTCAAAGCAATGTCTTTAATTAGAAAGCATTCCCTCATGCATGAATGAACAATGTGTTTCTTCAGGTCATTGATAAAACATGCTCTACCCAGGATAGCAGAAACCTCTGAAATGTAACTAAGATAATAGCAGAATATTATGGGGGGGGGGGAATTCAGAAGATTCATTTTTAAAAGATTTTATTTATTTATTTCCAGAAAGAGGGTATGGGAGGGAGAAGGAAGGAGAGAAACCTTGGATTGACTGTCTCTTGCGCATGCCCCAACCAGGGACCAGGCGTGCAACCCAGGCATGTGCCCTGACCAGGAATCGAACTGGCGATCTTTTGTTTTCAGGACGACACCAACTGAGCCACATTGTTCAGGGCAGTGACTCATCCTTAAAGAAAACAATCCATGCCCTGGCCATGTAGCTCAGCTCCTTAGAGCCTCTTCCCAATATGCCAAGGTTTTGGTTTTCATCTCTGGTCGGGGCACATACAAGAAGCAGCCAATGAATGCATAAAGCAAGTGGAATAACAAATCAATGTCTCTTTCTCTGTCTTTCTCTCTCTTCAAAACAAAACAAAAACAATTCACATTTCTTTGTCAAAGATAACTTATAGCAACAATGACAGGTCTCATTTCTAGTTATCAATGATTTATTCTTTCATACGACCTGTTTTACACTCCCACTTGCCTCTTTCATTACAACCCACCTGGTTCCATCTTCCCTCCTTCCAAATAAGAGGAGTCCAAAGTATGGGAAAAATATCTAAATAATTCAATGGGTATACTTTTATTATTTGAAAGTATTTATTAAAGTATTTGGGTAGTTTTTCTCAGTTTTTGTTTTATGATCATTGTAAGACCTGGTTTGTGGTATTTCATATGTCTGCTAGGGAAGAAGAAAAGTCCTTCAAACTTCGCTAGCAAAACATTTTCTTAGTGATCCTTAGGTCAAGCTTTAGACTAGAAATTCATTGCTATCATGAGAAGAAGCAATGATATAATCCTGTCTTCTGGGTTAGATGAGACAAAGCTTGCTTTTGAGCTTGGGTTTGGCAAAGTTTCCAGGAGGAATTTTTAGAACACAAGCCTCCTCTGTTTGGTGACACTGGAAAGTGTGCCTGATTTACAGGCTGGAATCTCTGAGCTGACTGGGTGAGCCCGGGGCCCCAAATACCTGCCACGGCCTGAAAACATTTTCTTATGATAAACTTAGCCTAAATGCCAAGCCTTTCTCTTAGTGCATAAAACAATGGGCACTTCCCACTATTTCTTTCTTTGTTTTTTTAAATCTTAGGTCGCCAAGGCTAATGACAAAAAGCAGTGCTTCAGAAGAGGAATCCTTGTACGCAGCTGCTGGTAATGTTATTGTTTAAGCAGAAGTCTATATTTGGCAGTGCTTCTTAAACTTTAATGTGAATGTGAATTTCCCGGGGATCTTGGCAAGGGTCAGATCTGATTTCAGTTTGGGAACGGAGAGTCTGCATGTCTAACAGCTCCTGGGGGCTGCTGATGCTACTGGTCCACAAACAGGAGGGTATACAGACCTGCAGGGAGGGAGGACGGAGATGGTTGGTTTATTTGTTTTTGCTTTTCTTGAAGGCTTATGCTCAATAATAAAATCTACTGCACTTTCTATCTTGTCACTTGTGTTTGGAGCAACACAACGGAAAGAGCAAGTTGTAACTTGTGAGCAGCAGACACATGAATAAAAGAAAGCTCCAGAGGGAGAACCCAAGACCAGCCTGTTGCCATGACGCCGGGTTAATGACGCTGTGCTGGAAGAGTGCGCTCCCTCCTGTAGGAGGAGCTATCAAGTGGCACCATCTTTATTACCCATGGAAAAGGCTGCCCCATCTCCAGCAAACAGTTGTTTCCGGATCAATACCCCAGTCTTGTTAAATACACTTTCTGGCCACTTATAACCAAATACCTGATACACCTTCCCGGATCAGGAGAACCCACTTCTCAGCTATCACTGCTCAGCAGCAGCCCCGACCCACACCACACACAAAAGCTTCTACATTAGCTATTGTGAATTGTTTGAAAATCCTCGTTATTTGTTATGCCTCAGTGAGTTTTGACTAGAGATGGAGCAATTGAAAGGGCACACAACTTCCCTGCTAGCAACTTATTTTATGCTTGTGGATAAGACCATGACTTAGGGGAAGGGAAGCAGGTTGTCTCAAGCTCTCTCTAAGGCATCTTCTTGACCTTGGCTGCCTGTCACTCTTCACAACTCAGAAAAAAAGTTCATCTTCCCGCTTCCTGAAATTGATGGCCAGGCTATGTCCCCTCTAAGTCAGTCTTCCACACATCAAGGACTGCTGTCCCATCAGACACCTGACAAGACCTGGGTTAGGGGCAGGGCAGCTCTCACTTCCGCTCTTAGTTCTTTCTTTTACTTCCCACCACACTGAGTTAAAATTTTTTTTGTGTGAGTGCAGAAGGTTGAATAGTGTCCCCATAAAGTCCCCTCAGAATGGGACCTTATTTGGAAATAGAATCTTTGTAGATGTAATTAGTTAAGACGAGGTCACCCCCAGTTACAGTGAGCCTAAATCTAATTACCGATGTCCTTATAAGAGAAAAAAAAAACACAGGTATTCAGAAAAGACACACAGCCCTGGCTGGTGTGGCTTAGTGGATTGAGCGTTGGCCTATGAAATGAAAGGTCGCTGGTTCGATTCCCTGTCAGGGCATATTCCTGGGTTGTGGGCCAGGCCCCCGGTTGAAAGCACGTAAGAGGCAACCAGTCGATGTTTCTCTCGCACATCAATATGTCTCTCCTGCTCTCCCTCCCTCCCCTCTCTCTAAAAATAAATAAATAAATAAAGTTTAAAAAATAATAATAGGTATAACAACTTATTACTACTATTTGTCTTACTTTAACACTTTATAAAAGACTTTCTCGTATCTCCATTTAAGCTCTACAGTGTGCACAAACTCAACTCTGTGAATCAGAAGAACTTAGGTATCTACTCTTAATACATGGGCAAACACAATATCGAAAGATTTGTGGAAAGACTGATAGTGAATTAAATGCCGAACTACAAAATGCACTCAGAATGCCCAAGTTTCTAGATCACTGGCTAACCACCTACCACCGAACGCTCTGTTTAGAACTTAGCATTAGACAGTGCTAATGATGCTCAAACTTCTATAGATGTATGTGAAAAACATTATAACTTTATAGGTCATAAAACATTTTATTTAAAGGTATTTCTCCTAGTTTCATATGCTACGGCTTTTGGTTCTGAGCAACTAATTAATGTCTACTGTAAAACCCCCAAATGAACATTGACAATAGCGGCCTGTAAAGATTTCAGGAAATAAAACTTATAACAAAGTCATACTGGGTATTCATCAGACAGCTAACACAAAATTGCTCTGCCTTCTACAGTTCTATATCCTGGTAAGCTGAAAGAGATCACGTTCTATTTTATGGAACTGTCACTTTATTTTGGCATCAGCAAATAAGCCTTCATTTCTTTTTGATGACACCCAGAATAATCTCTGATCATGTAATTTACTTCTCAGCTCACCAAAATATATTTGTAGCAAAGCGAACCTCAGAGATGAATGTTTAGGATGTTATGACGTTAGAGGCAAAGCAGATAAGAGGCCTTTGGAAGGAATTCACGACAATTTGATAATGTTTTATAAATTATTCCTTCCTCGTCTATTTTTATACAGGAATGTCACCAGATACATTCAGTAGACTTTATTGTTTAAATCCAGGGAGTGAAAACTGTTTCTTAGTTGTCTTCACATCCCTCCAAATTCTGTGGATGATTGATATGAATTCCACGGATATTTCTTGAACTGAATTACTCAACTGTATTGTGAGACCCCATGTTTACAATCTCTAGACAACTCCCCTGGAAAACTGAAAGTACTAATGATAAACACTAAACTTAATCAGGATGCTTTTTAAGTTATTTATTTATTTATTATTTTTTTAGAGAGGGGGGAAGGGAAAGAAAAAGAAGGAGGAAACATCAATAGGTGGTTGCCTCTCACACACCCCCTACTGGGGACCTGGCCTGCAAACCAAGCATGTGCCCTGACTGGGAATTGAACCAGCAACCCTTTGGTTCACAGGCCCACGCTCAATCCACTGAGCCACACCAGCCAGGGTTTAATCAAGATTTTTAAAACTATCTTCAAAAAGATTAAAATTAATCAAGATTTTTAAAACTATCTTCAAAAAGATTAAAATAAGGGTTTTATTAAACTGTAAATTTAACTTCTACAAAGTCTGCCCTTTGAGGGAATACTGTACAGGGCATCCCAGCACCGTTTTCTTTCTGAAGTGTTTCTCATCCCTCCACTCTTGGTCAGAGTAGAAAGAATACATTTGAACATGGTCAGTGAATCATGCACCACAGATTTGGGTGTATGTGAGTCTAGATGTGAGTGACAAATGTATGCAAAGTTTGACCTGAGGAGATCTGGAGAGAAAAGAACAACAGCATCCATATGCTAAGAACATGTAAGTACCAGGTTCTGTCCTGAATTCTTTATAAATTATAAATAACAACCTTTGCTATTACTGCCTCCCATATGCAGGTAAGGACAGATGGGAAAACTGAAACAAAGAACTATTAACTCTCCCAGGCAAGTGAGTAGCAAGGCTGGGACTTGAACTCAGGCTGTCTGGTTCCATGTTCAAATTGGGAACTTTTTTACTCCTAGGACAAAGTGGCCTAGAAATAGGGATTTAAAAAAATGGTATAAGATATCTTAAGTCCAGGTTAAAAAGCAAAACACTGATTCACCTTGACAGGTGGAGGCTGAGATTCCTCTTGGTGTTTGTTTCTCCTGAAGGGACTGCACACCAGCTGCCTCCCCCAGAACCATTATGTTATTGCCCTGCCCTATCTTCTACATTATCTTTTTCTCTTTTGCCCATTTTCTGCCCATGTGTTTTCTTTTTGCTATTAAACAGAGCTGACTGTAATAGAATGTGCAGAGAATAAATAGCCCTCTGGACTTCCCAGCTGAAGAGTGGAGGTCAGCGGTGCAATGAAAAGGAAATACTTGAAGGCAACTGCTGTTCAGAAACAGTGGGTAATTTCAACACTCACGGGCACTTCTGCTACAGTGATGCTCCTAACTGCTCCTGTTTGTCAAAGACTACAATGTTGTTCTTGGAACCTGTGATCTCTCCAGTCTCACATTCCAGACTGGCAAGCTGTGGACTAACTTCTTAAACAATGCCGAACTCGGAAGAAAACTGCTGGAGGCTCATTACTTCACACATGGATAATGAACAGGAGGTACGAAGTTACTGTGTAAATTATGTTGTGGTGAGGGAGGGGAGTTTCTTTTCAGTAACAGCTTCATGCTTGCAAGGGTCGTGGTCACTGCCTGTAAAGGGTATGGAACTCTCTTCCTGTCTGATCTAAGAGAGATAAGTGAATGGAATCTGAGACTGGAACAGACAGGCTGATGGCAGATTCTTCCAAAGTACAGATAGACTGAGATCCCTGAAGCATTATCATCTGGATATGGAATTATTGTATCCAACTTGACCATCTAGTTCTGACAAGTTTCTCATATATCCTTATAGAAATTTTTATGAACAAATATGTTTTAATTTTTCTCCTTGTTACATTTAATAATGTCATAGAGTTCTTTTCATACCAGCATTAGGTGACTTTCTTGTTATTTTTGCTGCTGTAGAGTATTCCATTTTTATGGGCTTTCCATGATTTATTTAGATACCCCTGTGGACATTTGGGTTGTCCCCAAACTTTTGTAATGATCTGTTTCTTTCATTTTTTTAAATAAAAAAATATTTTATTTATTTATTTATTTTCAGAGAGAAGGGAATGGAAGGAGAGAAACATTGATCAGTTGCCTCACTCCCAACTGGGGACCTGGCCCATAACCCAAGCATGTGCCCAGACTGGGAATTGAACCAATGACTGTTTGGTTTGCAGGCTAGTACTCAATCCACTGAGCCATACCAGCCAGGGCTGCTCTGTTTCTTCTTGAAAAACTTTTAAAAAATTGTTTGAGGTTGTATCAGTCTAATTCATTCACTGACAAACATTGATGAGATCTTTATGTGTCAGCTGTTGTTCTGGGCGCTCCAGCCAGATTAACTGAGGCCCTGCTCTCATTCCACCAGACACACAGCACTTGTTTGTCCCCTTCGGTCCCCACAGCCTCCTCGTGAGGTAGGGACTTTTTGTATCTCCACCTTGCAGATAAGAAAACTGAGACAAAAAAAGGCAAATAACTTCTCCAAAGTCATGCATCCAGAAAACGGCAGAGCCTGGATTTATTTATTTAACTTTAAAAATTTATTTATGTATTATTTTAGAGAGAGGGGAAGGGAGGACGGAAGAGGGAGAGAAACACTGATGCACGAGAGAAACCTCAGTTGGTTGCCTTTCACACACCTCTAACCAGAGACTGACCAGCAACCCAGGCATGTGCCCTGACAGGGAATCAAACTGGTGACCTTCATTTTGTGGGACGATGCCCAACCCACTGAGCCACACCAGCCAGGGCAGAACCTGGATTGAAATCCTGGTTATCTGACTCCAGAGTGAGATCCTGGAGAAAAATGTTGATTCAAATCTTATAATCCTTTTCTCCACTTGTATCCACGCGTCTTTTTTTTTTTTGAAGAGAAAACATAATGCTAATTCATTATGACTCTAATGTCTAAATTTTAGCCAGGTTATAAATGTTACATTCTTCCCACAATCATTAAATGCCCTTAATTCAAAGAATAAGCCATGTGTTTGACTGTTACCTCCCTGGATCAGAGAGTGACTTGCTTATCTTTGCTTCCCCTTCTTCCCAGTCAGCACCTGGCAGGACAGGCACTCAGTGGGTCCCGCGGTCACTTCTCTTTGACTACCAGAAAGTATTGATCGTCCTGCCTGCCCCATAATTGGAACTGTTTGTCCAGCACTTGGAGAACTTTAGAGGAAATGTTACCACGGCACCCCTAACCATTCTTACTTTCGAAGACTGTTTTTGGGAAAGTGAAGGTATAGTTTTTTTAAAAATAACATTTGCCTCACTTTGTGGTTGTGTTTGAGTGAAGGCACACTAGCAGTGATGTTTTTCCCACATATCTAAATTTTCTTCAAAAAAGATGTATCACTTTAAATGAAAGTTACTTTGGAAGTTTTAAGAATAATTTTAAAACAATGTATATATAGATATTAAGAATGTGTATATAGATGTATATTCAGTAAAAACTGAATACTGAAAAGCATACAATGGAAAGTTAAAGTTTCCTTTCCACCCCCTGCTCTGCCCCCGACTGCATCCCATTTCTCAGGCCATGGACAGTTTCTTGGGGATCCTTTCAGAAATGTTTTATGTGTATGCAGAATATATCTGAATAGCTGCAAAATTTAGTGTTGGCTCTCCCCAAAACAGACTCTTAAACCAGTCACTCAGGAATCACCTGATTGGTACTAGTTAGGTAATAATCTGCCATCCCTAAAGGAAAGTCACCTTGTAATAACCAACATGCTTTGCTTTTCTTTTTCTTCTTTTATCTTTTTGCATAGTACAACTTCCCTTTTCCTCCTGCCTTCTGCCTATAAGAGTTTTTCATTTTATATAACTCCTTGAAGTTCCCTTCTATCTGCTAGATTGGATAACAGCCTGACTCATGAATCACTGAATAAAGCCTATAAGATCTTTAAAATCTACAGAGTTGAGTTTTTTTTTTTAAGTGCTTTAAGATACTCTGTATGAAATTGATGCATAGGATCGGTTGAAGTGGGAGAAACTCCTCTGAGGAGTCACTTATCAGGCTAATGCTATAGTCCCAAGTAAGGGTGTAAAAACCTACACTAAAACCATGGAAATGAGAAAGAAAGAATGGTATTAGAGAAAGATTTCATACCTCATTTTGAAGGAAAAAAGGATGTTGCAGATGTAATTAAGGTTAAAGATTTTGAGGTGGGAGAGTATCTTGGATTGTTCAAGTGAGTCTAATGTAATCAGTGAGAGGCTGAAAGACAGAGATGCCTTTCTGATGGTGGAGAGAGGGAGATGTGATGGTGCGAGAAAGACAGATGTGTTCTTGCAATGTTGTTGGCCTTGACGATGGAGGAAGGAGCCCACAAACCAAGGAATGTGACAGGCCTCTAGAAGCTGGAAAAGACAAAGAAATAGATTGTGCTCATCAGTCTCCAGAAAGGCACACAGTCCTGTTGACACTTTGATTTTAGTCCAGTGAGACCCCTGTCGGACTTCTAACTGGTGGAACTGTAAGAGTACATCTGTGTTGCTTTAAGCCATTAAATTTATGGTAATTTGTTACAGCAGCAATAGAAAACTAATACATGGGTAACTCACTGCACATATTATAAGGTATTTCTATTTGCCAGACAGTCCTCCTACCTCTGTATAAGTCAGGTTCAATAGTGACCCCTGCTATGTTTACTGCCTAACATGCCTGCCCCACTCCCTTTCATTTATTTAATTCTCTGACATTCAAGTTCAGCTGGACATCCATTTCTTTCAGATTACTCTAATCCCTTCCTTTCAAACTTTTGTCTGTGTAATACTTAATCATTGTTTTCCTATCTTTTTTTTTTTTTACCAATTGTTTAAAGTCTCTATTCTTGCTTCCACGATTAGATTTTAGAATCGGAGAACAGGGGGTATATTTTTACATTTTTGTGTTTTTTCCAATAACAAGGAAACTGCATATACATATATGATCCATCCCTAGAAATTAGTTTAATGTTAGAAAAATTTTTGTAAAAGATTTATTTTTTTATTTTGAGAGAGAGGGGAAAACAGGGAGAAAGAGAGAAGGAGAAACATCAATGTGTGGTTGCCTCTCACTTGGCCTCCACCGGGGACCCAGCCTGCAACCCAGGCATGTGCCCTGACTGGGAATCAAACCGTGATCCTTTGGCTCACAGGCCCATGCTCAATCCACTGAGCTACACCAGCCAGGGCTAGGGCTGAAAATTTTTTAATATATAAATTCATGATAATTGCTGCTTCTGTTTATAAAATTTTGGTTTACAAAAGGTTTCATAGACTTACTCTACATTCAGACAGTGGGGAAACTTATATATGTTTAACATTGGCATAATGATAAAGATGATTCTTGAGAGTCTAATTCAGGAAAGCAGGATGAGCGAAGAAGCAAGCATGTGGTAAGACAAGAATAAGAATATTTGCTGTACTTACAACATCATTGATATTCTGATATACTCATCTGCTAATCTCTGTAGCTATTTCCAGGAGAACATTCATTATCACAATCCCTTGGACTCTGATGATTTTGATAATTAACAATTCCCTTTGAACTGTCTTTTTAACCATGCAGTTGAGTTCCAAAGAGAGGAAAATTTGCAGCAGGGTCTGCAATTGAGAACAAAAGGTTTCTCTCCACATGAAACAATTGGATAAGCAGGAGAGAATACGGAGTGCCACTGAATAACAACTGGTCTGCTAATGGAAGGTCAGTATGTAACTTGGTGCACACACAGTTATGACCATGAGTCACTCATTGTCACTGCCTCTTTCTCTTAGTCTATGGGGCACCTAAACAGTTCAGCCCAGCTGGAGTCCCCAGAAAATAAAAGTTCCTCTTCCTGCTTCCCCGAAACTGGTGGCCAGGCTGCATCATCCCTAAATCAGTCTTCCATACATCTTTGCTGCTTGTCTGCTGGCCATCGTCCTACTGCTTATGGTAAGTTGAGCACCTTGGTTCAAGTGATGAGAAATATATTTTATCCATTAAACAGCAATAAATCCATACGTTTCCTGACGAATGCATAAGACCAGACGTTAGCAAGAGCTCTTGCTTGTTTTGATAAGTCTACACCTAAAACTGCTCAGGAATCTGAGCATAAAGTTGGCAGTTGGCTGAAGTAGAAGGCAGGGCTTAGCTCTGCCATCGGAGACCCTCAGCTTGGTCTGGGCGTGGCGCCGATGCCCACCTCCAAAGCGTCTCCTAAAGGTGTTTGGCTCAGCTCCTCATTCTGGGCCGCAGTGTCTCATCAGCAGTCACAGACTTCTACTTTCCCACGGCACCTTCTTTGTTCTTTTCCTGTGTCTTC